>PVJO010028347.1:0-18289 GCA_004026905.1 Hystrix cristata
AAAGGACTGTAGTTTTCAATCTTTTCCTTCCTTTGTTAGATTGATTCCTAGGTACTTCATAATTTTGGATGCTATTGTGAAAGGTGTTGTTTCCCTAATTTTTCTCTCAGGGAGTCTGTCATCTATGTACAGGAATGCTATTAATTTTTGAGAGTTGACTTTGTACACAGCTATGCTGCTGAATTTGGTTATTAAATCTACAAGTGTTTTGGTGAAGTTTTTGGGATTTTCTATGTAGAGTATCATGTCATCTCCAAATAATGATAATTTAACTTCTTCCTTCCCTATCTTTCTTCATTTCTTTCTCTTGCCTACTTGCTCTGGCTAATGTTTCCAAAATTATATTGAATAAGAGTGGTGAGAGTGGACATCCTTGTCTTGCTCTCAGTTTTTGCCCATTTAGTACAGTGCTGGCTATTGGTTTGTCATAGATGAGTCTTATCAGATTGAGATAAAGACCATCTATTCCAATTTTCTATAGGGTTTTTTATTGTGAATGGATGCTGAACTTCGTCAAATGCTTTTTCTGCATCTGTTGACACAGTCATGTGATTTTTGTCCTTGAATTTGTTTATATGGTGTACCACATTTAGAGATTTCCATATATTGAACCATCCCTGTGTATCCTTGGGATGAATCCTACTTGGTCATAATGTATAATATTCTTGGTGATTTGTTGCATTCTGTCTGCCAGCAACTTACTGAGGAATTTTGCATCTACGTTTATCAGGGAGACTGGCCTGTAGTTATCCTTTTTTTGGTTAATTTTAATTTTTTTTATTTTTTATTTACCAAGAACATGTGTTGGTACATTGTATACATAGTGAATGCAGTCATCCTTTTTGGTTGGATCCTTCTCTCATTTTGGTATCAGGGTAATGCTTGCTTCCAGGAATGAATTTGGGAGTAGTGCTTCCCTTTCAATTTCAAAAGAGAGTTGAGGAGTAGCGGCATTAGATCTTCTCTAAAGTTCTTATAGAATTCAGCAGTGAATCCATCAGGACCTGGCTTTTCTTTGTTGGTAGGTTTTTAATTACCTCTTCAATTTCAGTGGCTAATATTTGGTTATTTAGAATTTTTATAACTTCTTGGTCCAGCTTTGGTATGTATCTAGGAATCTGTCCATTTGTTTTGTGTTTTCCATCTTATTAGAATAAAAGTTTCCAAAATAGGTATTGACGATCATCTGGATTTCTGCAGGATCTGTTGTGATTTCACTATTTTTATTCCTAATTGCAAAGATCAGTCTTTTCTTTCCTTTTTTGATAAGGTTGGCTAAGGGTTTGTCAATTTTATTTAATCTTTCAGAGAACCAACTCTTTGATTCATTGATTCTATTGTTTTCTTAGTCTCAAATGCATTAATTTTGGCTGTGATCTTTATGATGCTCTCCCTCTTGTAAGCTTTGGCCTTGACTTGCTCTTTTTTTTTCCTAGAAGCTTCAGGTTCAATATCAGGCTGTTTATTTGCACTTACTGTTTTTCTCATGTAGGAGTTCAATGCTATGATTCCCTCCAAGGACTGCTTTCATTGTGTCCCACAAATTTTGGTAGGCTGCATTGGCATTATTGTTGAATTGTAGACACTGCCTAATTTCTTCTTTAATTTCATCTTTGACCCATTGATTGTTCACAACAGTGGTATTTAATTTCCTTGTATTTATGAAGTTTTTGTGGTTTCTTTCAACATTTATTTCCAGTTTCAATGCACAAAGGTCTGAGAGTGTGCATGGGATAATTTGGATTCCTTTGCATTTACTTAAGCACGTTTTATGAACTAGTACGTGGTCTATTTTGGAGAAAGTCCCATGTGCAGCTGAGAAGAATGTGTTTTCTGATGTTGAGGAGTGGGATAACTCTGTACACATCTACTAAGTCCATATGTTCAAAGGTTTGGTTTAGTCCTGACATTTCCCTGTTGATTTTTTTGTCTAGTTGATCTGTCTATTTGTGACAGTGGGGTACTGAAATGCCTCATTAAACTGAATTAGTGGTTATTTGGTTTTTAATGTCCATTAATATTTGCTGTATATAGTTAGGTGCACTGGTATTTGGTGCATATACGATTGTCATCTCTTCTTGGATCGCTCCCATTACAAGGACATAGTAACCTTCTTTGTCTCTCTTAATCAGTCTTGGCTTGAAATTCACTTTGTCTGCAAACAGAATAGCTATCTCTACTTTTTTATGGGTTCCTGTAGCATGAAGAACTGTTTTCCATCTGTTAACGTTTGTGTCTAGATGTCCCCCCCAAGCCTCATGTGGTAAGAGATAGCTGGATCTAGAGTGTGTGGTTACTAAATTAATCCATTGATCGGTTTGGCATGGTTCTGCTGGGATCAAGGATGTGAAACTAAAATTAAGGGTATTAGGATTAAGGGTGGGAGTGGTACCCTCCCTCAGGACAGGTAGCCTAGATAAGATATAAAATACAGGAAGAAGCTAATTAGCTGCTTGCTTGCATTTCCTTGCCTACATTCCTTGTATTCCTCACCTTACTTTGCTGCCGGTCTGCCATGCCACCCTGCCTCAGACCCAGCGGACTATAGACTGAAACCTCTACAAACTGTGAGCTAATAAACCTTTCTTCCCCTAACTTGGGTGTCAGGTATTCTGTCCCAGAAACGAGAGAAAAGTAACTAAAACACCATCCTTTGATTTTCAGTCTGAGTTTCTTTTTGAATTAAATGTGTTTCTTGTATGCGGCATATTGTTGGTTCTTGCTTCTTGATCTATTCTGCCAGTCTGTTTCTTTTAATTGGTGAATTGAGACCATTTACATTGATGGTTATAACTGATATATATTGACTTATCCTTGTCATGTTATTTCCTTGTTGTTGGTTTCCTTTTTTTCCCTGTTTAATTACTTGGCTTGCCTGAAGGATTCATTCTGTTGCAGTTCCTGGAGATGTAGTCCTTGTTGTCTCTTTCTAGAATGTCCTCCAGAACATTTTGGAGTGCTGGTTTGGTGGTCATGAATTTCTTCAGGTCTTCTTTTTCATGGAAGTATCTACTTCTCCATCAATTTTGAAAGATAGTTTTGCAGGGTACATCAATCTGCACTGGAAGTTGTTTTCTTTTAAGGAATGAGATACTTCATTCCAATCCCTCCTTGACTGGAGGGTTTGTGTTGAGAAGTCTGTTGTGATTCCGATGAGCTTTCCTTTATACTTTTTTTGTTTCTTTTCTCTTAACAGCTTTCAATATTCTGTACTTGTATTTCTGGAATCTCGACTATCACATGCCTTGGGGTAGACTTTGGTTGATTATGGCTAATTTAAGTTCTATATGCCTCACTTATCTGCATGTCAAGTTCTTTTTCCATACCTGGGAAGTTTTCTTTTTTTTGGTTTTTTTGAGACAGGGTCTCACTATGTAGTTCAGGCTGGCATCGAACTTGCAGCAATCCTCCTGCCTCTGCCTCCCAAGTGCTGGGATTACAGGCATGTGCCACCATGCCTGGCTACTTGGGAAGTTTTCTGCCATTACTTCTTTGAACAGGTTTTTTTATGTTGTTTGCGCTATCTCCTGCTTTTTCATGGACTCCAATCAATCTTACGTTATTCTTCATGTCATCTAGCAGACACTGGATTGATATTTTGTGGTCTCTTACCATTTTTAAGAAGTCTTTTTTGCCATGATTGTTAACTGCTATCTTTTCTTCTATACCTGATATTCTACCTTCACATTGCTTCATTCTAATACCTGCACATTCCATGGAATTTTTAATCTCCTGGATATCTGTTAGAATCTGTTTCACAGATTCCATTTCTTTTCTATGCTGGGCATTCATGGTTTCCATTTCTTTCCTATGTTGGGGATTCATGGTTTACATCATTTTTCCTAAATTCCTCTACTTTTTTATCTGAATCTGTTCTACAGTCACTAATCATTTCTGTCATTCTAGTCACCATATCTGTAGTTATGTGAGAAATTATTTCCGTTTTCATTTTTTCTACAGCCTCATTCATTTGCTTTGTTATTTCCACTGTTTCCACTTCCAAGAGTCTGGGTGGGTGGTTTTTGGCTTGTTCCACCTCGTTGCTTCCTGGGTTTGCTTTTGGCTGGAAGTGTGGCACCGCATCTTGCTTACATGTCTTCTCATTTTCTTTTTTTTTTTTTAATTCCTGGGTTGATGCTTGTGAATTGCTTATGGCAGGTAGTTTTATTTCTAGCACCAAGAACCCCTTCGAAGTGACTACTTCTCAGAGATGTCTTCCCAGGCATAGCTGTTTTTGGAGTTTTGAGTCTGTTGTAAGATCCTACCTCTTCAATAATGGGGCTGAGAAGTTGCTATTTTACTAGCCCCTGGTTCTTTGGCCCTGGCCTATATCGTTGTTTATGATCCTCAGGCAATCTCAGTCAGCCACTGCAGACCACTGTGTGTACCACTCCATTTCGCTTGTGTGTCTTCCCATGGAGGCCTCTGGAGTCACCAGTAGTCACTGTGCATCTGCAAGCTTGAGTTGCCTCTCTCATGCCATGAGCCAGGGTTTTGCGATCCAGTGCCATCCACCACCTCCGACGGCTCTCTTTTCATTCTCCCCATTGGCTTTAATTCTCACTTCAGATCCTTGCTGCATCCTGGGAAGCCACTTCCCTCCTTCTCCTCCTTACACTGCTATATTCCAGCACCTGGACAACAAATCTTTGTTTCTCTGCTGTTTACCACTCTGCCATCTTCCTGGAAGTCCTCATAACTATCATATTGTATTATCATATACTTTATTCTGTAATTACTCTCTTTTACTTGTTTACATTCTCAAAGCATATACTATCTCAGTAATCCAAATCCATTAGGCTCCTGAGTTTAGGCAGTAAGAATTTGGATAGCAAGTGTAGATAGCAACAGTTATTATTATTATTATTATTATTATTATTATTATTATTATTATTATTATTATTATTTTTGTGTGTGTGTGTGGTGCTGGGGATCGAACTCAGGCCCTTGTGCTTGCAAGGCAAGCACTCTAATCACTGAGCTAAATCCCCAGCCCCAGCAACAGTTATTATTAACTACAACTGTTTTGTCTTCTGAATTTTGGATAGTGAATAATTAAGAGTTCTAGAAAGCAAGAAATAACAGTTCTAGCTTTAATAAAAATTCAAACACACTAAGTTAGTGAATTTGGATAGTAAAAATTAAAAAGCAAAGAATATTGCTACTCAGATTTTAGTGCCATAATCACTGCTTGTATTATAATTAGTAATTTCTGAGGAATCACAGTAAAATTTTCTTAATACTTAGGTAGAAACTATGGTATTGAAGTATCAGGTAATATTGATATTCATACCTAGCACTTGGAACCAACATCATTGCTCTATGTATTTAAGTCTGGATTATTTAGGCTTGTCTGTCTATTTTTTAAAAGTAAGGGAGCAAGTTGGGGATGTAGCTCAGTGTTAGAGCACTTGCCTAGCACTTTGATGCCCTGGGATGGATCCCCACTATTAAAAAAAAAAAAAAAGTGAGTGGGGTCAACTGCAATGGCCCACATCCTTATTTCCAGCACTTGTGCACCGAGGCAGGAAGATCTCTTGAGCCTGGGAGTTTAAGATCAGCCTGGGTAACACAGTAGGTAAGAAGATCCTGTCTCAACTAATAAAAAACAAAGGGAAGGAATTGATATGTACTCTATATATGTCTGCTAAATGAATAAGAAGTAACAATTATAGAGAAAAAAATATTGATTTTAAAGTGAAGACTAGAATTTTGATTATAGTCACACTTAGAAATTCACTGTTTTCTTCTCCTTTTGACAATAACAAAATTTAGGTCATCTAAAATTTCATAGTATTTACTTTTTAATGGTAATTTGCCACTATTTTTCTTATATCATAGTTATTCGATGCTTTAATAGTAGCTACCTCTATTAGTCTAAACATTAATAGAAGCTAATTATTAGAGAAGAAAGATTCTCTAATAAAGCAAAGAATTGTGGTTGTAATCATACCGTGGCCGGAATAATCTCCGAGTTATATACCATATCTCCATTTCTCAAGGATTTCTGTACTTCATGGATGTGATTTTTTATATCATTTACAGTTGGAAAATAAGATAAATTATGTCTTTCAGGTACTTCATCAGGTTTGAACAGTTCTCTTTCCACAAATTTTCTGTGAAGAGTATAAAATAGATTAAAAATATAAACCATCTAGTAATATACTTGTAGGTCAAAAGAGAAAAAGTTTGTCTTTTAACATAAACTCCAGTAAAGTAAGATTTGCAGCTTTATATATATTTTTCCACCTTAATTTTTTTCACACATTAAATCATAGAATTCATGCAGGTTAAAGAAATGTAATTTTTGGGTTGGAGATTTAGCTCAAGTGGTAGAGTGCTTGCCTGGCAAGCGCAAGGCCCTGAGTTCAATCCCTAGCACCAAAAAAAGAGAAATGTAATTTTTTCAATGGATAAACACATTACAGTGAGCTTTGATATTTTTATAATTTAAAGGAGCAGTTATTTTCATTTTAATGTTTTCAAATGCTGTGTCAGGCACAGTATTGAACCCTTCAATATTTCCTTTAACTCTTACTATGATCCTGTGACATAGATACAATTATTATTTCCACTTACCAGATGAGGGAAGTGAAGACTACAGAAGGTAAATAATTTTTCTGAAGTGATATACCTACCTAGTAAAAAGAGCCAGGGCCTATATCCAAATTATGTGCATAGGCATAATGTTATACAGTTTCCAAAAGGCATCAATTAACATTACATGAAATATGATGTACTTGAATTTTACAAGTAGATGAAAGGAATAGAAGACAACAGTGCTACATCATTATATAAGAAATATATACATCATTAAGTTTAAAATATATATGCTTTTTGTATTACATTCAACGAACCAGACTGTACTATTCCTCTGATCTTTTTCTTTTTTCTTTTCTTTTCTTTTCTTCTAGAGCCAGTGTCTCCCTATTTATTTTAGGCTGGCCTTGAACTCACTATGCGGGTCAGGCTGGCCTCAAACTCTCCGTGATCCTCTTGCCTCAGCCTCCTAAGTGTTGGGATTATAAGTGTGTGCCACCATGCCTGGCTTTCCTCTGTTCTTAATGAATCTCATTTCAAATAATTATTTTAGCCTAGGATTATAGTAAACAGCAGATGGCTTTACCAAATTTTGGCTTTGTTTTAAATGCCCTGATGGAAATAAATACAAAATGTCTTAGAAAGTGGCTAAATAGAAAAGTTATGTATTGGTTAAGAAACAATTCTAGTAAGTATTCATTTTATTGTTCAGATTATACTACATAATAGCAAGAAGAAGCAAGGTGAAGTACTAGAAATCACAGTAATATGGGAAGTGTATAGAATTAAGCCTACATTTCAGTTCCGACTCTGCTTTTTAAGCCCATTATTTAACAACTCTGAGTTTCTATTTTCTCATGAGCAGAATAGGGATAAGTGCATAAGTTTTATAGTTGTTGTAAGACTAAGTAAGATTATGTAAAGAATTTGGTTCAGTACATGGCACAACCACAGGAAGTGTCACCAAATAATCATTAAAATTACTTTAAATTTAAAAATCTTAAATTATAAATTATAACAAAAGAATTTGGATAGTTCTTTTTGTTTAATGAGATTTTATTTGTAGTACTCTGGTCTAAGTTTATTGCTACTCAACGTAATTTATTATTGTTACATGTAATACATGCAATTACATATAATAGAAATATAAATAAAATATACATATAATACATGGTATCACTGTAGCAAATACTTTAATTATTGAGAATAAAATTAGACCAGAGTACTACAAATACAATTCCATTACTCAAAGAACTATCCAAATGTTTTTGTTCTAATAAATTTAATTGCTTTTCAAATAATATATGAAATAAGTATCTTGAAAATTTTAAGTCTAGAAGTTTTTCTCTAAAGGTATTTATTGCAGAATTCAATTCATATACCACTTAGAAACAGTTCAATTTGCCAAATATGGAAATGTCCCAAATGACTAACAAGATTATAAGTCACATTATGAAATAGTTTATTAGCTGGAAGCATTTACTAGAAAATTATCAGTTTGTAAAAAAGATTCTTATAATAAACTAATAATCTATATTCCTTATTCTGATAGCATATATCTTGGAAAATATCTATAATATTAAGTATATTATTTAAACCAATAAGCAAAAATGAAAAACATAAAGCACAGTTTCCTTTACCATACCTTAGCTGTTTCCTCACAGCATATACTTGTTCTATGCCCTGTGATACCAATTCTTGAATCTTATGTGCTACTTGAGGATTTAAACGTGAGGGTAATGTACAATTCTCATCTCTGACTGCAGTCTCCTCTTCTTCAAGAGAAGAAATAGGAAAAGGGGAAGGTGACAAAGGGAGGCAAGCCGTCTCTAATTCATGATACTGATGAGCTTGCTGTGTAGGTAACTGCACATACCACCTGATAAGAGAAAATATTTAAAACTATTAAAATGCAAATATTAAATTATCTAATATTATAGACAAGGTCTGGAATCATAATTACTTAGGTTAATATATAAGAAAAGGAATAAAATTTTAAGAAAAAATATTTTGTTATATGTAATAAAACTTAAAATGCTCTTGACTTAACTATTTTAAGACTGACTTTATACCCAATTAACTAAAGATCTTTTTTTTTTTATTTTAAACCAAGAACATGTATTGGTACATTCTACATACAATGGTCACATTCATTACATTAATTCTGTACCTATACATGACAATTAACTAAAAATCTTTACAAACCTTTATAAATTTCATTACGGCTGTAAAGTTCAAGGTGAATTAGGGATTTAAATATACCTAAAAAGGGCATTTTACATTTTGTATTAAGTAAAGTTTACCTCAAAATAAAGAGATGACACTGTAAATCATCATTTTTTGCATGTTCTCATCATTTGTCCTGCACTGTATTTCTGGGATGCACCTAGCACCTTCCAACCACAGTGGATTATGCGTCAGAGCCCATCAAGACTGAGCTATAATGGGACGATCTTCCTAAAAGGACTGGCTACCAACACATGGCTGGTAAAGCATTTCTGCTCCTGTCTGCCCAGGGAGCAAGAGAACCAATTGAAAGGTGAAGACAGGTCTCTTGGACAGCAGCACAGAAAACAGAGATCAGAAAATGAACAGATCTAGTAGAATATCGCATTAGTGCAAAATTGTTATAATGGCTGATATTAAATAAAATGGGGCCTGTGCACTGAAGGATCTAATGATTGACTCAATTCATTTTTCATACACCTAAAAGTCTTTTGAGACAGAGTCTTGCTGTGCAGTTCAGTAAGCTCTTGAACTATGTAGCCCAGGCTGGCCTGGAACTCGCAGCAGTCCTCCTGCCTCAGCCTCTCTAGTGCTGGGATGACAGGGGCACACCACCATGCCTGGCTAAAAGTTTTTATTAAAGATCACACAACAACTATTTTCCCTACATATGGCCTCATTATACAGTAATAAGTTTTTACCTGGACTGAACATAAAGGAAAGTACACAAGAAAGCTAATATTTCTTCCTATATAAAACTTAAAGCATACAATAGAATTTTATTAGGACTTAACAGTTCATTTCTGGATGCTTACAGTAACCAGAGATGGGTTTAAAAAACGTATGTGGGTGAAAGTTCTGCTATTAAGTATCTGAAACAAAGCACTACGTACATAATAAAATGTGTTAGTAAGTATGTATTTGTCGTTTGGGGAAAAGCCTTCTACATACTGTATTACTTATTATCTAGGGCATATCTATATATATATATCTATATATATAGTAGTTTTTCAGTTAGAATAATCTATGATCTTTGGATAATAAACTTTAATTTATATAGTTACAAATTTAATACCAGTGAGCTATCTACCTTATGAAACCATTTTAATGAAATAACTGAAAAACAATTATAATATCTTTTACAAAAGAATTTCTATATATGGGGCTAATTATAAAATAAAACAATTACATAAATGTCATACCCTCCCCAGCTCCCCACCCCCCAAAAAAATGTCATACCTAAGAACACCACCAGCGTCTACCAAATTCTTCTTTAGCATGTTAAAGGCTTTCTCCTGTTCCATTCTGATTATTTTCCTGTCAATTTTGGGGTCTGTGGGTACTCTATATTCAGGAAACTTCTGTACCTTTTTAATGTAAATTCTTTATGCAAGATAAAAAGAATTGACTTCATTATATTATAATCTCAAGAAAATCTAACTTATCAACCAAAATGTACTTTAAGCATTTCAATTTACAGAAAATTCTATTTATCTAGAAAGCATTCAGAGGTGCATGAAAGATAAGCCATATTTTCAGTGCATAATACTTGACAAATTAACAAATAATCTTTTATTGTTGTTGGGTTTCCTTTTTGTTTTGTTTTGTTTTGTTTTTTTGAGATAGGGTCTTGCTATGTACCTCAGGCTGGCCTCAAACTTGTGGTGATCCTCCTGCCTCTGCCTCGCAAGTGCTGGTTTTATAGCTAAGTCAAGCAGAAATATTACAGGCAGTCAGACAGGGCAGGCCCCTCAAGGGAGTTACTACAGAAGATGAGGGTACACTATAACTATGACTGGAGGTGCATTCACTGAAAGCCTCAAGATAAAGAGAGAATGATCAGAGCTACACATCTGCCCAAGGGATAAGCAATGAACTCAGTCACCCAGGTGGGTGACCAGGACCTCCAGACCCACCCCATCCTGGAATGTCTTTGTTCTTTCCATGTCCATTTGCTATATGACCTGCTTCCCCACTGAATCAATATTACCTGGGCAGCTATACTTGTAATGCTATTGGTTGGTCATAGTTTTGACCCACGTTGTACCTACCTTGTGATTTTGCTCTATAAAATTTCCTCTAATTGCTTGTGGGCAACCCATTTGGGTCCCTTCCTGTCTCTTAGGAGGTCTCTCTCTCTCTCTCTCTCAATAAATTTTCCTACTCTTGACCTCCACTGTTCCTTAGAATTCACTCTTCGACTTCAGAGAACATGAACCTGACATATATGATATCTGGCAGGTTGGAAGTCACATTTCTCCCTGTATCCCTGGGATTACAGGCACATGCCACCACGCCCAGTGATAATCTCAATTGGAATAGAAATTTCTAAGTACTGTATTTGTTTATTTTTCTGAATTTGCCTCTTCTCCATTTCCCTGGAAGCTGTAATTACCTCATGCCTGGATTAAGAGCTTTCTTCTAGGCTGCTGTGCCTTCCATCTTTCATTTAAATTCACGATACTGTTCACATTCATATGCCTCTGTGTGAGAGTCCCTTTTAAAGTCAAATACAAGGTCCTTGGGTGCATTCAAGGCATTCCATATGATCCTAATTTGTCTATCTCACTTCAAATACAAAATTTCTTTTTCTGTGAAGTTCAATTTTTCAATGTCCCATCCTCCTGTGATATCAAATATATAATTGTCCAAAACGTTTATTTATATGGTTCTCCCAGATTACTACATCTTGCCTCTCTCTATTTAAATTCAAACTAAACTTTAGAACCCAGGTTAACTGGTACTTTCTTTCCTGCTAGGAGCTGGCATGGATATATTCCTTTTCTGAATATCTGCAATAGGAGCTAATCCACAGATGTTGTATTATATAACACACTATCATTTCTCTACTAGATTTTTGCTTTTGGATCCTCCCCAACAATACTATAAATTGCCCGAGATTAAGTAAAGTATCATTCCTCTTTGGGTCTCTCTTCTTCCTGTGGTACACAACATAGTCTCTGGGCAGAGAAATAGTAGTTACTCAAAAAGTATTTTTAGAATGATAGAGGATAAAATTAGTTATTCACATATAGACGTTTTCTCCCATTTTGTACTTGACATTTTTATATTACTTATATGTAAAAATCAGTTTAAAGTTTTTTCCTATGGTCAGGTTTAAATAATAAAGTTAACATTATTAAGTTAATGATGAAAAGCTTCTGAATGGGCTTTTAAAACTTTTTGAGAATGCTGATGCCTGTGATATGAGATGTAAACTAAAATGTAGTGTTTTAAGGTTAAGTCCAGTCACTTCATATTATCTTTTGCTTGCTTTGATTGAAATAGGCTCTTGCTATGTTGCCCAGGCTGGTCTAGAACTCACGGGCACATGCAATCCTCCAGCCTCAGTCTGCTGAGTAGCTGGGACTACAGTGCACAGCCCCATACCAGCTCATATTATTTTCTAAATGTTTATGTTACTAATAATTTTAAACACTTTCAGTATTTGAAAGAATAGTAGTAAAGAATTTTTAAGAAATCTTTCATTGGTTTCCATTTTTCATTCCCACCCAGAGTAATGACCACAGGGTAGTCCTTCTACAACTCTCTGATGTGAATATAAATTAGTAAAATTTCTTTAAAAAGCAACTTTGCAATACTTGCCAATATTTAACAAGGATGTAACCTTTGTTCTACCCATCAATTTCATTTCTAACAGTTTATCCTACTAACAAAACTTGTATAAGTATAGTACGTACAAGGTTATTAGGTGTAGCTTTGTATATAATAATGAAGAGTATTTTTCATAGCTTGTATGCTCTTAGAGGATTAATTAGATGCTAACCATTGTTAGTAATAAGCAGATATTCATGCAGTTTCTTGTATCCCTTACTTTAAAGCACACAACAGATACTCTTGTGCTCTTCGTTTTTTCTCATTTAACAGTGTTCTGGCAAGAAGTCATGCCTCATCAGCTCAGAGCTCTGCCTCTTCCACAACTGCACAGTGCTCTGCGGCATGGACCTGGGCAGTTTCTACAGGTGCTCTCACAGATGAATGAGTTTGGGTTCCTTCAATATTTTGCAATTACAAAGAATTCTGCAACAAGTAATGCTGTACAGTGGTATTTATACACAATGGAGTACTACTCTGCCATGAAGAAAGATAAATCCGAGTCATTTGTAGGAAAATAGATAGGGTGACTTGTAAGGACATCCTGCGAGGGAGACTTGTAAGGACTTCCTGAAGGGGAGACCAACCAAGCAAGGGTTCACACTACAGTAAGAAAACACAGGGCCTTCAATGAAGAGAACTAGAGGCTGATGAGAAGCCTTCGCCACTCACAGGCTGGAGGTGCAAAAGGAACCCATTTCCCAGGGTCCAGGCTTGACTGAGTTGACTGTCCCAATGGGGCCCTGAGAGGGCTCAGCATCACTTGGGCCCAAGGCGGACATGCGCTGGGCTCCCCTCCTAATCTCCCACCACCACCCTCTACTAGTAAAAAGGCAAGCAGGGAAGTCAGCCTGCAGTCTTTCCCAATAGTGCCTGGAAAGGGGACCGGTGTAAGGGCCAACAATTCCAGACACACACGACACTAGAGCTTTGTGTATGACTTTACACTCTGCATACAGCAAAACTACCCGACACTGTGCCTCAGCATCTGGGTACCTGTAATGTTCAAACAATCTGCAGGCAGCTCTGAAAGCTACCTGGGCTGAGACCCACCACTCCATGTGCTGCCTAGTGAACTCTGTGATGCTGCAGGACCGTTATTCCAATGCATTCACAGAGCTAGAGCAAGCGTTGGCCAGTACAGAAGCATTGGCTTTATTTAGGGTACAAAAAAATTAGAATTCAACTCATGTGAGTCTCACTACAGATGTACTGGTATTCTGTGCTTCAGAGATACAACAAATGAGTTCACTGAAATTTTAAAACGATATTAGGCCTGGGGCAGTGGCACACATCTGTAATCCTAGCTACTTGGAAGACTGAGACAGAAGGATCTCAAGTTCGAGGCCAGTCTGGGTAATTCAGGGAAACCCTGTCTCAAAAAGTAAAAAGGGCTGGGGATATATATTTGTACATTAGTGTGAAGGCCCTGAGTTTAATCTCCAGGATCTCTCTTTCTCTCACACATAAATACATCCATAAATGGAATATTATATAGCTATTAAAAATACTTATATATAAATATGGAGTCAGATTATAGCTATAGTAGGAATTTCAAAAAAGCAAAGTGTGTATTAGTCCATGTGATTACTAGTATGTAGCATGATATGTATGCAGTATACAACTGTTGAATTCATAGCAGGAAAGAAGGTATACTATTACCTAAAATTAAGGAAAGAAAATATTAGTGAGCTTTTCTGAAATCTTCCAAACATTTATAAGGGCAGAGGAAACGTGCATAGACAGAACATTCTGTAAGATGACTCAGGAAATTGCTAAGAGTTGTGGCATTAAGGAGAGACATAAGGGAGCAGGAATGAAAGAAAACTTAGAATTCAATGCATATTTTTTGGCGCTGTTTAAACTTAATAAAAAACACCCATATTTCCTATTCAAAAATAAGACCACGATGAAAAAGAAAGAAAGCTTACCTGGCTGGACAGGTGGCTTTGTAGAGCTGACACGACCTGCTTTCCTGTTCACTGATTTTTTTAAACTGGAAACCTTTTCTCCTTGGCCCATACTGACACTCCATTACCACAGCTCTACTCCCTGCGGGCCAAAACCAACTATTGATATTAATTCATGTGTCTTTCCATTATAGACATTAGACTAGAAATAACTTGGTGATAGCAATGTCAAAATGTACACTTTTAACTACACATGCTTATGGAAAGAAAACACTGAATGTCTTACTAAGATGTACAAACACAAATTTAAAAGTTTATTGCAAAATTTACCAAATGTACCATAATTATAAGGAAATTAACAAATAACACATTTATTGAATATCTACTGATAGATGTAAAATTTTAATAATAATAAAAGTATCACTTTAGAAATAGAAATTAACAAATGCTGCATTTGGTTAATAACTGTATCATTTAAAAATTCATTTCTTTTTATAATTATTTTCTTATTTCTTATTTGGGCTGTTAGAATGATGTAACCAGACTCTAAGATGGCCCCCAATGATCCCTGCCTCCTAGCATCCATTTCCTTGAGTAAACACCTCCCCCAAGCATGGGCTGTACTTAATCAACTTACTTCTAGTGAATGGCAGAGGTGATAGGATATTATTTTTTATTCCTGGGCAATAGAAAGACTGTAACTTCCATTTTAGGTAATCTCTCTGTGTTTTGCTTTCACTGCTCTCTCTGAACAAAATCAGCTACCATGTGGTGAGGAGCTCTGTGGAAAGGTCCATGTGGCAAGGAATAAGGCCTGCCAACAACCACGTGAGTGAGATGTAAAGCTGTGAGAAGATTACAGCTTCAATCAACACTTTAATTTCAGTTTTGTGAGAGAATATGAGGTAAAACCACCTTGCTAAGATGCTCTTAGATTCCTGACCCTTAGAAATGGTGAAATAATAAATGTAGTTTTCAGCGACAAAGTTTAAGGTAATTTGTTATGTAGTGATAGATAATACAAATAAGTAGATGTGAAAACTATATGGCTAAAGAGTTTAAGCTGAATATGCTACTCCACTGTAGCGTACAGCAAACTCTTTAAATAAATAAAAAGTGCCAATCATAAATAAAAATATTGTTAAAGCTGACATTAAAATTTAAAACTTCTGTTTAAAAGACACCATAAAGAAAAATAAAAGTACCGGTCTAAGAAACAGTACTGTTTATTACATATAACAAAGAATTTCTATGGAGAATATAAAGAACCACAGATTCTTTTTAAAAATTAACTAAAGAAACAACCAAACAGAAAACTGGGCAAAGGCTATGACCAGGCAATGAAGAACGAAAGAAAAATGCCAGTAGATAAACACATAAAAAGGAGTTCAACTTCTCTAGCAAACAAGGAAATACAAATTAAAATAATTATCTCACATTCTTCACATATGAAAGTGTTTAACAATATTCTAAAACAACTAACTCCACTGATCAATCTGAACACCACAAACAGAGATACCAGACAGAGAAATCAATATAAAGTACACAGTGAAAACTTGTGAGGTATTCCTGCACAATTCAAATCTGCATTTAATCAAGGGTCTAGATCTAACAGCTTACAAGAAATACAGAAGATAAAAGAACATGTTAAACTACACCACAGATATGGAATCAGCAAAATCCAAAATAAGGGCAAATTCTACAGTATAATCTACCTGGGGGAAAGAGGAGACAAATCTTCAGATGAAAAGAAATTTAAGAGGCAAATATTAAAAAAAAAAAAAAGAGGCAAATACATTAGCCAAATAAAATCTCTGAACCTAGTCTAAATCAGAATTTAAACAAACTTATGGGGAAAGACTGTGAAATAAGAGATAAAATGTAAATACGAGGCATTTTATTTTATTTTACTAGGCATTTTATATAATTAAAAAATCATTTTTAATTCTTTTAAAGCATAATGGGGTTATCATAAATGTATGCAAGAACCCTTATCTTTTAGAGGTATACACTTTAGTATATATTACATGCTTTAGCAATTATAGATACAATGATGTGATATCTAGAATTTGCTGTAAAACCATTGATGGGCATGAAAAGTAGGTAGGGTTATAAATGAAATAAGATTGACCATATGCTGATAGAGACTGAAGCTCTAGCAGAGATACCTGGAATCACGGAGTTCCTGACATTATTACCTCTACTTCGATATGCATATGAAAATTGCCATAATAGAAATTATTTAAAAGTCTGGCATGGCAGTTAGGTGTGGTAGCACATGCCTGTCATCCCAGCACTCAGCAGGAGGACTGCAAGAGTTCAAGTTCTCTTGGACTATGTAGAGCTCGAGGTCAGCCTGAGCTACATAGTGAGACCCTGTCTCAAAAACCCGCTCACTACCCCACAAAGAAAAGTCTGGCTAAGTGAATGTGGGAAAGGGAAAATTTCACACACTGCTGATAGAAACAAGAATCAGAACAGGTCATCCATCCTTTATAAGCAAATCTGAAATCTAAAAAGCTCAGGAAAAAAAATTTTTGGAACTCATTTGGCTACAAAGTCTGATCTAAATTGTGTAAAGCTATTTACAGTCATTATTGCTTTTAGAGTGATGTACCAAAAGATATATGATGCTATTTATACATTACTATAAGGTGTGTTCTGTAATTTTACTATGTTACATTCTAAAACTTCAGAATTGTGAAAGACCTGGTCCAAAATATTTTAGAGAGGAGTAACCAGAGAGCAATCTGAAATAATCTTGCAAAGATGAAATGGGCATATTTTACAACTAACAATTCCACCTCAAGGATTACACTCTAGAAAAACTACACCTTTTATCAAAGGATATATATTGTAGAGGATTTACTATTGCATTCTAATAGTAAAAAGTTGGAAACAATCTAAATGATAGTGAATGGAGAAATTTTCTGGGTTGGTCATATGCTACAATATTATATAATAGTCAAATTCAATTAACTAGGATCTGCGAGTATAAATACTAATAGATTTAAAAATAGTGAAAAACTTATAAAATAATGTCTACAGTTTATTATCTAGGTATATTTTTAAATATTCAAAACAATAAAATATACTCTTTAATTAGAAATGCAGAAAGTTAGAACTATAGAAAGTAGGGAGAAGTTCAAATAATTACCCAAATTCTCTATTCCACTGTGTCAAAAATATTTCAATATATATGCTAATTTGTTTCATTCATACACTACTAGTTTCTTTTAGTTCACTGAAAAGAAAGTTACGTGCTATTATCTATTTGTTTCTTTTCGATAAGATAGTTTTTGTCCATGACTTGTACTCTGAGTAACATTTTGGCCATTCTTAAATATCATGTACAGGTACAAATCCACTATGATGAATGTTATCACTATGCACATCTAAAATGTACCATTAAAATAAAATGAATTTAAAAAAAGCCAAAAAAACATTTTGACCATTCTTTTAAGACTATGGTATACAGTGTATTAACAACTGTTACTTTTTTTTTTGGTGCTAGGGCTCATCAAACTCAGGGCCTTGTGCTCGTAAGGCAAGCACTCTAACCACTGAGCTAAATCTCCAGCCCTAACTATTATTATTCTCTAATTATTTTGTTACGGAATTTTGAAAAGTGCTTTTCATGTTTTCGTTATTAATATCTCTATATACCACATTAAAGTATCTTTAAAAATTAAGAAAACAACATAGATTGGTACACATGCCTAGTAAGTCCAAGGCCCTGGGTTTGATCTCCAATACTACAAAAATAAAATGAAATAAAAACAGATGGGTTAGCCAATTTTTCCAGCACCATTTGTTAAATAGGCTATCCTTCTTCCAATGAGGGTTTTTGGCTTCTTTGTCAAAGATGAGGTATTTGAGTGTGCCTGGGGTTGTTTCTGCATCCTCCAGTCTATTCCATTGATCCTCAGGTCTGTCTTTTTGCCAGTACCATGCTGTTTTTAATACTGTAGCTCTATAGTATAGTTTTATGTCTGGGA
>PVJO010028348.1:0-18292 GCA_004026905.1 Hystrix cristata
AAAAAAATAAAATACCTAGGAATCTCTCTAACAAAGGAAGTAAAAGATCTTTACATTGAGAACCACAGTACTCTAAAAAAGGAAATTGAAAGGGATATCAGAAAATGGAAAGATATCCCATGCTCCTGGGTAGGAAGAGCCAACATAGTGAAAAGGGCTATACTTCCTAAATTACTATACAGATTTAATGCAATTCCAGTTAAGATACCACCAACATACTTCAAAGAATTAGAAAGGACATTCATGAATATCATCTGGACCCAGAAGAGATCCAGAATAGCAGAAACAATCCCAAGCAATGGGGGAAAGGCAGGGGGTATCACAGTCCCCGATCTAAAACTATACTATAAAGCTACAGTGATAAAAATAGCATGGTACTTGCAAAAAGACAGACCTGAGGATCAGTGAAATAGAGTGGAGGATGCAGAAACAACTCCAAACACACTCAAAAACCTCATCTTCGACAAAGGAACCAAACACCCTCACTGGAAGAAAGATAGCCTATTTAACAAATGGTGCTGGAAAAATTGGCTTACCACATGCCGAAAACTAAAACTAGATACATGTCTCTCACCATGTACTAAACTAAGATCGAAGTGAGTCAAAGATCTAAACATTAAACCAGAAACACTAAATGTACTGGAGAATAGAATAGGAAGAACTCTCGAAGACATAGGGTAGAGAAAAAATTTATGGACAGAACCCAGACTGCACTGGAAACAATACAATCAGTGCTTGGGACCACATGCTATTAAAAAGCTTTTGCCCAGCAAAAGAAATCACCAATAGGCCAGGATGAAAAGCCGCAGAATGGGAAAAAAAATTTTGCTAGCTATCCATCAGACAAAGGTCTAATATCTAGAATATATAAAGAACTCAAAAAAATTAAACCTTCCAAATTTAAATACCCAGTCCAAAAATGAGCAAATGAAGTGAATAAACATTTCTCAAATGAAGAAATAAAAATGGCAAATAAATATTAGAAAAAGTGTTCAACATCACTAGTCATTCAAGAGATGCAAATCAAAACAACGTTAAAATTCCATCTCACTCCAGAAAGAATTGTGTCTATGAAAAAATCAACCAACAACAAATGCTGGAGGGGCTGTGGGGAGAAAGGAACACTCCTCCACTGTTGGTGGGAATGTAGACTGGTCCAGCCACTGTGGAAATCAATATGGAGAGTCCTCAAAAAACTAGAACTAGAGGTTCCATTTGATGCAGTTATTCCTCTACTGGGTATCTTCCCAGAAGAATTAAAATCGTCATACTGCAGAGATATATGCACAACCATGTTGATAGCAACACAATTTTGTAATAGATAAGTCTTGGAAACAGCCTAAATGCCCAACGACTAATGAATGGCTATAGAAGATGTGGTTTTTCTACACAATGGAGTACTACACTGCCATAAAGAAGGATAAACTAGAGTTATTTGTATGTAAATGGATGTTCCTTGAGAATATACTATTAAGTGAAATAAACCAGACACTCATGAGTACACATTGAATTGTTTCTCTGATATGAGAAACCATAACTGTAAATAAGGACAAAGAGGTGTAATAGGTATTTATTATAGAAAAGGAAGATAATATACAAAGGAGAGGAGTACTAGAAAGAGGGAAGGGGGAAAAACAGGAAGGGAAAAAACGGAAAGAAAGAGCAAGGGGAAACCGTGGAGAAATGTGAATAAACCTGCTGTAAATAGGAATGGCGAGAATAGACGGGAGGGGTGGGGGAGAGGGGGGGAGAACCAAGAGACACCATGTATGGGTACAAAACAAACACGATGAATGTGATCATTGTGTGTACAATGTACCAATACATGTTCTTGGTGAAAAAAAATAAAAAACTGAACAAAGGAATAAACATCTGAATAAATGAAATTTTAGGATGAAATAAAATGAGATTTCACAAACTTTGAAAAAAAATACAAAATTTAGCCACTATGTTCTGTTGATGTTTTGGCAACAACATATTTGCCTAGGCCTGGACTGACTTTTCAAGTTAATGGCAGAGTATGAAAGAAACCGCTGTTTGTTACAGCAAGAAGCTAGAACTGTGGGATGGTCTAGATAAAGTTCACGTAAGAAACAGAGTTCAGCTTCACTCACTGGAATATCTACCTAGCCGCAATTGGGATTTTCACAGAACATATTTCTCCAGCAGTTGTGATGAATACAGGTTTGGAGGAGTATATGTTAGGCACTTCTTTCAAAAGTAGTGGTCTGGAGAGCTGTGACTGTGTTGTTAAGTAAATTTGAAGTAAGAAGTTAAAAATCTATGCTAGTTAGGTTCTGCTGGTTTCCCTGATATTTAAACATTAACATATCTGCCTAGGCCTGAACTGATTATTGAACTCTATAGAAGAGTATGAAAAAAAACGGCTGATTTTTTTTTACTGCAAGCAGCTATAGCTATGTGAATGTCTAGATAAGTCCACACAAGAAATACATTTTATCTCCACTCATGGGATGATCTACATCTCTGCACTAGGCATGTTCAGAGTAGACATTTCTCACACCTCTGTGGTGAATAGCAGCTTCCAGTATAATGTATTGGGTACTTCTTTGAAAACCAATGGCCTATCCCTTGCTCCTGGGTAGGAAGAACCAATATAGTGAAAATGGCCATGCTCCCAAAACTGCTATACAGATTTAATACAATCCCAATTAAATTACCCATAGTATACCTCACAGAATTAGAGAAGACAACCCTAAAATTCATTTGGAACCAAAAGAAACCTAGAATAGCAAAAGCAATTCTGGGCAACAAAACCAAAGCAGGGACCATCACAATCCCTGACCTAAAACTATATTACAAAGCTACTGTAATAAAAATAGCACAGTACTGGCACAAAAACAGACCCCAGGACCAATGGAACAGATTAGCAGATGAAGAAACAGGTCCAAACACTCTCAGTCACCTTATCTTTGACAAAGGGGCCAAACAACCTCACTGGAAGAAAGACAGCCTCTTCAATAAATGGTGCTGGAAAAACTGGCTCTCCACATGCTGAAGGTTAAAACTAGACCTGTATCTTTTCCTATGCACTAATCTAAAATCAAGGTGTATCAAAGTTCTAAATATTAAAACAGAAACACTAAATCTATTGGAAGATAGAATAGGTCGAACTCTTGAAGACATAGGTGTAGGCAAAGGCTTTATGAACAAATCCCCAGTTGCCCAGGGAAATATCACAAAGTATCAACAACTGGGACCTGATCTTAGTAAAAAGCTTTTGCACAGCAAGAGAAACTACCAACAGAGTGAAGAGACAACCCACAGACTGGGAAATTTTTGCCAGCTAGTCCTCTGACAAAGGACTAACATCTTGAATATATAAAGAACTCAAAAAAAAAAATCAGATCCCCCCAAATTTAAAGACCCAATCCAAAAGTGGGCAGCAGAAATGAAGAGACACTTCTCAGATGAAGAAGTAGAAACAGCAGATAGACATATGAAAAAATGTTCAACCTCACTGGTCATTCAAGAGATGCAAATTAAAACAACCCTGAGATTCCAACTCACTCCACAAAGAATGACTACTACCAACAAATCAGCCAATAACAAATGCTGGAGGGGCTGTGGAGAAAAAGGAACCCTCCCCCACTGTTGAATGTAGACTAGTGCAACCGCTATGGAAATCAGTGTGGAGAGTCTTCAGGGAACTAGGACTAGAGATTCCATTTGACCCAGCTATTCCACTTCTTGGTATCTTCCCAAAAGAAGTAAAAGCATCATACCACAGCGATATATGCACACCCATGTTTATAGCAGCATGGTTTGTAATAGCTAAATCTTGGAAACAGCCCAAATGCCCATCAACAGCAGAATGGATAGACAAAATGTGTTTTTTAAAAAATGCAATGGAGTACTACTCTGCCATGAAGAATGATAAGCTTGAGATATTCCTAGGTAAATGGATGCATCTTGAGACCATACTCTTAAGTGAAATAAATCGGACACACATGTTTAAATACTGCATAGTTTCTCTGGTGTGAGAAACTGAAGTGTAAATAAAGACCAAAATGTATTATATTGGGAAAGGGAAGAAAATGTCCAAATAGGAAAGGGAACAAGGGAGAGGGAAAGGAACAGAGGGACAAGAGAAATAAGAAATGGAAGGAAAAAGGGAAAGAAAGCTTTTGTAAATAGGGAGGGAAGAGGGGGTGAGGGGAGCGGAATGGGAAAAAAAGAAGCAACAAGATATTTCATGTACAGGCACAAATCCCCTATGATGAATGTTATCACTATGTACATCTAAAATGTACCATTAAAATAAAATTTTAAAAAACAAACAAACAAAAAGAAAACCAATGGCCTGCAAAGCTGTGAGCATCATGTACATAGGGAGGAAAGTAAGAAGTGAAAAGCTATGCCATTTATATTTTGCTCCCTTCCTTGTTATTTTGACACTAGCATAATGCCCTAGGCCTGAACAGCATATTGAAGCTAATGGAAGACTATGAAAGAAACTGCTGTTTGTCACTACAAGTACCTAGAGCTGTGGGAATCTCTATATAAAGTGCACACAATTAACAATATTTAGCTCTTCTCATGGGAAGTTGTACCTCTCTGCAATAGGAATTTTCAGAGTACACATTTCTCAGGCTTCTGTTGTGAATAATATTTTGGCATAGAACATCTTAGTCACTTCTTTTAAAAATAAGACCCTCCAGACTCCATAGGTTTGAGCTTGCAGGTCAGGCCGCTTCCCAGTGCAGATCTGCGCTGGCTCCAACCCCTCCCGGGGAAGACAGCTCCGGACTCCATCTTTGGACCCAGGCTTGAGTTTGCAGGTCAGGCAGCTTCCCGGCGTGGATCTGTGCTGGCTTGGCCCATGCACCCGCAGGGTGAACGTCAAATAAGGTGGGAAACACCTTGCACTGAAAGCCCTATTACCTCTCTCCCTCAGTGTTTTTTTTTTTTTTTTTTTCCCTTCTGATCCAAGCCATCGCTATCTGGTAAAGCCAACAATACCCACAACACTAAGGAACTTTTAGAGACATAAACTATAAGGAGACGTGGGTGGGCTATCAAAGATCCCCCAGAGAGCTGCAGTCTGACCACTGCCCCAGACTCCATGCTTGGAGGCCAGGATCAACATAGTACCCAGCACTGATCACTGCAGGCTTGGTAGGGCTAATGAGCACAGAACAAGGTTTTGGCCTGTGCCCCCCACAGAGTGGTGGCCATCAGAGAAATCCCACTGTATGTGTATGTATACATACTATATGTATATATTGGTTTTGTTTCTCCTTATTTTCTCTTTCTCTTATTCATCCTGATACCTGTCCAATACATTCTCGTGTCTACATATTCTTTCTTGTTTTTGTTGTTTTGATTTCTACTTTTATTGACTCCTGCTTGGCTCATATCTTTCCTTCCTTAAGCAAATGCTGTTTTTCCTTTTCTTCTTGTTTTCTCTCTCCTTTTCCTCTTTCATATGAGTAAATATTGTATAGAACCTACATGGTTTGACCCACTACTATCACCTTTCACTGTTTGTAAACTAACTACTCAAGTTTCCCAAAGCATAAGTAAACATCCTATTGTAAGTTTTACATCTATTAGAACTTTCCTCATTACCTCTATACCTTTTCCAATCCCTCATTATCCTTGCTACAAACGGGGGAAAATCACTCTACTAACAAAATACCCACTACATGCAAATTCCTGGTTTATATTGGATTCTGCTTTATGACGGTGTAGACCTTGCTCTTATGGTTAAAGATACAAAGTTAATTTCTACCACAGTCGGTCAATTTCATGAATGTAATTGATGCTATTGTTAATGTACTAGGGTAACAAGTGTGTCATACAGGCTATAACCAGTTGTACATTCTCATATGGTAATATTGTAATTATCTGAGGTAATAATCATTAACATAATCCAGGGTTTTGAGACAACCATGAGAGCCAAGAATCACATATGCCTAGAAGACACTGAACAAACAGAATTCTCCAAAAAGTATTGATATTTGTCTTCAAGCAACCTCCCATAATCAAAATATAAAAATCAGCACTGAAACTAAAAGGGGGGAAATACATAGAGATACCAAAAGAAAAAAAAAGAAAATGTCGAGACCCAGAAGTAAAATACAACCCCAGACCCCCAGCTCATCCAGAACAAATCCAGAGGACAACAAAATAGAGGAAATTGGAAAACACTCAACCAAACTTTCAGAAATGATAGCAGCAGAAGTTAAAAAACAGATGGATGAGGTTATAGAGAACATCAGATTAGAAATAATTGGCCAAGTAAAGACAGAGATGATGATCATAATGAAAGACCTGCTTAGTGAATTTAGAGTAGACATAGATTAAAAAAACAGAGGAGCTTAGAAAAACAATGGAAAACTTGACCACTCAATTCAGGAAAGAAATGGAACCCATGAAACAGATCCAAACAGATGTCCAAGAAATAAAAAACTGTCTTGAAAGTATATGCAGTTGATTAAGTGAGAGCAAAGACAGAATCTCAGAACTAGAAGACAGGACTGAACTTTATGACCCTCCAGAGCTGTGAGTGTGTTGGTAAGTAGAGTTTGAAGTAAAAAGTGAAAACCACTCCAAGTTAGGTTCTGTTGCCTTCCCTGTTTTTTTTGACACTAAAATATTTCCCTTGGTGAGAACTGAATATTGAAGTAAATGGTAGAGTATGAAAGAAACTGTTTTACTGAAAACAGCTAGTGTTCTGAGAGTGTCTAGGTAAAGTGTACATGAGAAAAAAACTTTACTCACTGGAAGTTCTATCCCATTGCAATAGGAATTTTCAGACTATTCATTTCTCAGGGCTCAGTAGTGAATAGCCATATGGGATAGAATTAGGGACTTCTTTGAATAGCAAGGGCCTGCAGAGCTGTGAGTGTGTTGATAAGTAGCATTCGAAAAAAGAAGTGTAACGCTCTGCCAGTTAGGTTCTGTTGACCTCCCTAATATTTTTACACTGACATATTTGCCTAGGCCTGAACTGACTATTGAAGTGAAGGGTCATGTGTGAACGAAACTGCTATTTGCTCAGAGCTTTCAAAGTCTCTAAATAAAGTGCACACAAGAAATAGTGTTTAGCAGAACTCAAGGTAAGATCTACCTCTCTGCAATAGGGATTTTCAGAGTGCACATTTCTCAGCCCATTGTTGTGAATAGCAGTTAGATGAAGAATGTGTTAGGTACTTCTTTGAAAAGCAAGGTCCTGCAGTGCTGTGAATGTTTTGGTAATTTGAGTTAGAAGAAGTGAAAAGCTCTGCCATTTAGGTTTTGCTGCCTTCATGGAAGTTTTCATACTAACATGTTTCCCTTGGCCTTAACTGCCTATAGAAGTGAATGGAACAGTATGAAAGCATATGCTGTTTGTTATTGCAACCAGCTAGATCTGTGACAGGGTAAAGAGATAGTGCATACATGGAATGCAATGTAGCTGTACTCACTGGACTATTTCCCTGTCTGTAAAAGGGATTTTCAGAATACTCATACAGTAAGACTTTGTGGTGGATAGCAGTCTGAGGTAGACATTGTAAAGAGAAACTGCATACAAGGAATACAGTCTAGCTGTGGTGGACTTAATGTGGTCAACTTGGGTCAGAACGCCCAGCTGGACTGAGTTGGTGTGATGCTGGGTGTAGAAGATCCACCTGAGAGTTGTTGCTGATGCAACATAAGGCAGAGTGGGAGCCGAAGCTAGTTGGCAGGCCGTTTCCCAGGAGAAGCTCTGCGGTGGCTGGTTCTCCTGAAAGGAACTTGGCTGTTCTCGTCAAGGAAGGAGCTCGGTGCCTTGCTGTCATTGAGGATGGCTGGTGTTGCTTTGGAGGAACTCTGGTTGTCATCTCTGCTGTGAGCATCATCTCTTGGTTCCAGTGAAGATTTCTTCAGCCATCATCTACAGACACAGATATACATGGGACAGTGCTGTGGGCTCCCAGCCCTCGATTGAATCTTTTAGGTCTCCAGTGCCTAGATGGACATTTGGCCCTTCCTGCATTTAGCTTGGGGGTGAATATTATAACTTACAAATGTTCTCTTTATTAAAGAGGTCCTCTTACAACCATTGGCTCCAGAAAACCTAACTAAGACACTAGCTGTACTCACTGCAATATCTACCATGCTGCAATAGAGATTTTCAGAGTACACATATCTCAGGCATCTTTGTTGAATAGCATTTTGTGGTAGAAAGTGTTAGGGAGTGTCTAGTAAAGGATCTTCCTACTAACCTTTGAGTGTCTTTGTAAGTAGAGTTCTAGGTAAGAAGTGAAAAACTTGCCAGTTAGGTTCTGCTGCCTTCCCTGACATTTTCACACTAACATATTTCCCTAGGCCTTAACTGCCTACAGAACTGAGTGGCACAGTATGAAAGAAAGTCGTTTCTTACTGCAAACTGCTAGAACTCTATGTAGAGATACTGCATACAAAGAATAGAGTGTAGCTGTACTCACTGTATTATCTACTTCTCTGCAATAGGTATTCTCAGAGTATGTATATCTCAAGCCTCTATCATGAATAGCAGTTTGAGGTGGAACGTGTTCGCAGTTGCTAGGAAAGCAAGGGCTACAATGCTATAAGCGTCTTGGTAAGTAGAACTTGATGTGAGAAGTGAAAACTGTGCTAGATATGTTCTTCTGCCTTCATTGAAGTTTTCACATTAACATACTTTACTTGGCCTTAAGTGGCTCCAGAAGTGATTGCAGAGTAAGAAAAAAAGTGCTGTTTGTTACTGCAAGCAACTACAACTGTGAGGGTTTAAAGAAATACTGCATGCACACAATAGAGTCTAGCTGTACTCATTAAAGTATCTACCCCTACATAATAGGGATTTTCAGAATGCAAGTTTTTCAAGCCTCTGTGGAGAATAGAAGTTTGGAGTAGAATGTGTTAGGCAGATTCTTGCGAGGAAAGCAAGATTCTGCAAAGCTATGAGTGTCTTGGTAAGTAAAGTTCAAATTAAAAAGTGAAAACGTGTGCTAGTCATGATCTGCTACCTTCCCTGTCGTTTTAATACTAACATATTTCACTAGGCCTTACCTGCCTACAGAAGAGAATGACAGAGTAGGTAAGAAAGTGCTTTTTCTTACTGCAAGTAGCTAGAGCTATGAAAGTGTAAAGACAAACTTCTTGCAAGGAGTGGAGTTTAGCTGTACTGAATGGAAAATCTACCTCCCTGCAATAGGGATTTTCAGAGTACACATTTCTCAGGCTTTTGAGCTGAACAGAAATTTAGGGTTGAATATGTTAGTCAGTTTCTAGGAAAGCAAGAGCCTCCATAGCTTTGAGTGTCTTGGTAAGTGGAGTTTAAAATAAGAAATGAAACGTATGGGGAAATGCCAGAGTGGTAAACAGCAGAGAAACAGCCTTTGTGAGATTTGTTGTCCAGACATAGGAATATAGCAATATAAGGAAGACACAAAGGAGGGAAGTGGGTTCCCAGGACCCAGAAAGGATCTGTAATGAGAATTGAAGCCCACAGGGAGAGACAAAAGAGAGACATCAGTGCAGAAGTATGAGATAGTGATTGAGCTTTCTCCCAGATCCCCTGCTTCTGGCATGGGAAAGTGCCTCAAGCTTGCAGATGCATGGTGACTGCTGGAGACCCAGGGGCCTCCATGGAAAGACAAACAAGTGGAACGGAGCAGTGAACACAGCAGACTGCAGTGGCTAGTGACTTATTGGGTTTAGACATCCTCCAGGATTCAGCTATTGGCTGCTTGCCTTCTTTGAGAGGGAGCTACTGGGTTGAGAACTCAGAGAAGCTGCTGGTGGCTCTCTTTGCCTGGGCAAGGTGGAATTCAGATCAAGTTCAAATTGGATTCCAACTCACAGTCAGAGACCAGCATGAACTTTAGTACTTTAGTGTAATTGGTGGTGAAGTTTTGCTGTTGAACCCAGCTGAGATTACCCACTACCTTGCTATAAATCTACTGCTGGGATTAATTGATATGGACCTAAGCATGCCTACTCTACCAACAACAGAAGAAAAATGCCTGGAAACAGACTTTATTTTCTGTTGTTGCTCCTTTTCGTGTGTTTGTTTGGTCTGGTATGTTTCTCCTCTTCTTTCCTTGTTTTTTCTTGTTTTTATATGAATATGAAATTTATTTCTAGTTTTTATTATTACTTTTTTCTGTTATTTTTATTTCTTCCTTCTCTCTTTCCCTCCTGTCTTCTTTAACAGTTTCCTAAAATTTGCATAATTTTCCCCTAACCTCCAGCCTTCTTTCTCAGCTCTTCCTCTTCCTCTATTTTTCTATTTTTTCTCCTAATCCCTTTGAATTTTCGCCCCTGAGGGTAAAATCACCATATTTATGGCATACTCACTGTATACAAATTTCTGGGTTTTTAAAGATATTGTTATATAACCGCAAATCTAGTTCATATGGTTAAAGGTGGTAAATTAATATTTACCACAGTTTGTCATTTTCTAGGCTGTTTGAAGCTATTGCTACTGATTGTACTACTTTAGCCAAAGTGATAGAATTGTTCTAATCAGTTGTTCTTCCTTGTATGCCAAAATTGAGATTGCCCAAGGGTCATAAACTACACTATAGGTCAGTGCCAAAGAACCAGGGATTAGCCAAATAGAAACTTCTCAGCCTGTTGTGGTTTGTGCATAAATGTCCCCACAAAGACTCATTCAATCATAGATGAGGCTTTTCCAGAGGTGGCTGAATCTAGAGTGTGTGAATCTAGAGTGTGGGATTAAGGGCATATGATTACTAAATCAGTCCACTGATTGGTCTGGCACTGCCCTAATCCTGGCAGCCAGGATAAAATATAAGGGACACAAAGAGGCTTGCCTCCCCCTTGCTTGCCTTCCTTTCTTACCTTGCTGCCTTCTGCCTGTCTGCCATGCCACCCTGCCTAAACTGTAAGCTAAATAAACCTTTCTTCCCTTAACTCTGGGTGTCAAGTATTTGGTCTCAGCAGCAAGAGAAAAGTAACAATGACACATCTTAATAAATTGAAGAGGTAGGATCTTCTAATAGACTCAAAATCCAAAAACCAGCTACACCTAGCAGACATCTCTGAAGAAGTAGTCATTTCCAAAGGGTTCTTGATACTAACAATAAAGCTACCTGGCCATAAGCAATTCACAAGCATCAACCCAGGAACTAAATTTTTAAATATAGAAAATGAGAAGACACATAAGCAAGATGCAACCTCAGACCTCCAGCAGGTGAAAGGCAAACTAAGGAGGCAATGAGGTGGAACAATCCAAAAGCCACCCACCTAGATTCTTGAAAGTCATAACAGTGGAAGTAACAAAGTAGGTGAATGAGGCTCTACAGAAAATCCAAAGATAGTTTCTCATATAAGTGTAGAGATGTTGACCAGAATGAAAGATATGATTAGTGGCTCTAGAGCAGACATAGATTTTTAAAAATAGAGGATGTGTTAGTTAGGTTTTCTCTTGTTGCGGGGACAAAGTACTAGACACCCAAAGTTAGGGGAAGAAAGGTTTATTTGGCTTAAAGTTTGTAGAGGTTTCAGTCCACAATCAGCTGGGTCTGAGGCAAGGTGGCATGGCAGACAGGCAGAACACAGCTAGGTAAGCAAGGAATGCAAGCAAAGGGAGGGGCTAACCAGCTTCTTCCTGTATTTTATATTTTATCCAGGCTATCTGGCTTTAGGGTGGGAAGTACTCCTACCCTTAATCTTAATACCCTTAATCCTAGCATCACATCCTTGATCCCAGCAGAACCATGTCAAACCAATCAGTGGACTAATTTAGTAATTACACACTCTAGATCCAGCTATCTCTTACCACATGAGGCTTTGGGGTGACATCTAGACACAAACCATAACAGAGGAGCTTACAAAAATGAAGGAAACCGTGAAGGCCCAATACAAGAAAGAAATGGAAGCCATGAAACAGATTCAAATAGATATCCAGGAGAATAAAAATTCCATTGAAAGTAGAGGCAGTAGAATGAAACAGTGTGAATATCAGATATATTGATGGCATAATATTCAAATATAGGAGACAAAATCACAATCAGAGATTCTGAAAACAAAGGGTTCTTCAAAATGGTAAGGGACCATGAAAAATAACTCTGACAGCTGCTAGATGATGCAAAGAATAACATAACATTCATTTCAGTCAATGAAAAAGCAGGAGATAGTGTAAATGACATTAAAAAATGTGTTCACAAATGTAATGGCAGAAAACTTCCCAAGTGTAGAAAAAGAAATTGACACACAGGTAAGTGAGACATATAGAACTCCAATTAGCCATGATCAGCAAAAATCTACCTGAATGCATATAATATTCGAGATCCCAGAAATGCAACACAAGAATACAATAGTAAAAACTGTTAGAAGAAAGAAACAAATAATCTATAAAGGAGGCCAAGGACCCACACACAAATCCTCAAAGCAAAGAGAACTTGGAGTGAACGTATTTCAAATCCTACAAGTAAATAAATTCCAGCCCAGACTGAGGTATCATGCAAAACATCTTTCAAAATTGATGAAGAAGTAAGATACTTCCATGATAAAGAACACTTGAAAAATTAATGACTACCAAACAAGCATTCTCAAATGCTCTGAAGGACATTGTAGAAAGAGACAATGAGAACGACAACTTCAGGAACCACAGCAGAATGAATCCATCAGGCAAGGCAAGTAATTAAACAAAGGGGAAGAAAGAGAACCAACAACAGGAAAATAATAAGAGAAAGATAGGTCAACATATATTGGTTATAACCATCAATGTAAATGGTCTCAATTCACCATTAAAAGAAGCATACTGGCAGAATGGATCGAGAAGCAAGACCTAAAATTATGCTGCATACAAGAAACACATTTAATTAAAAAAAAACTTGTATGTTAAAGAGGCTATCTTTCTTCCAAGGAGGATGTTTGGCTCCTTTGTCAAAGATGAGGTATTTGAATGCATTTGGAGTTGTTTCTGCATCCTCCAATCTATTCCATTGATCTTCAGGTCGGTCTTTTTGCCAGTACCATACAGTTTTTATCACTGTAGCTTTATAGTATAGTTTTAGATCGGGGACTGTGATGCCTCCTGCCTTTCCCCTGTTGCTTAGGATTGTTTTTGCTATTCTGGGTCTCTTTTGGTTCCAGAAGAAATTCATGATTGTCCTTTCTAATTCTTTAAAGTATGTTGGTAGTATCTTTATTGGAATTACATTAAATTTGTATAGTAATTTAGGAAGTATAGCCATTTTCACTATGTTGGTTCTTCCTACCCAGAAGCATGGGATATCTTTCCATTTTCTAATATGCCTTTCAATTTCCTTTTTTAGAGTACCATATTTTTCGATGTAAAGATCTTTTACATCTTTTGTTAGATAGATTCCTAGGTATTTTATTTTTTGTGTGTAATCGTGAAAGGTATGTCTTCTGTTATTTCTTTTTTGGTGGGATTGTTTTTTGTGTATGGTAATGCTATTGACTTTGGGTGTTGACTTTGTATCTGGCAAGACTGGACAAATTGGCTTGCCACATGCTGAAAACTAAAACTAGATACATGTCTCTCACCATGCACTAGACTGAGATCAAAGTGGGTCAAACATCTAAACATTAAAACAGAAACACTAAATTTACTGGAGAATAGAATAGGAAGAATCCTTGAAGACATAGGGATTGGGAAAAAAAATTATGAATAGAACCCAGACTACATGGGAAATGATACAAAGAATAAGTGCTTGGGACCACATGCTAGTGAAAAGCTTTTGCACAGCAAAAGGAATCACCAATAGAGCAGGACGAAAAACCACGGAATGGGAAAAATTTTTTACTAGCTATCCATCAGACAAAGGTCTAATATCTAGAATATATAAAGAACTCAAAAAAATTAAACCTCCCAAATTAAAGACCTAATCCAAAAATGGGCCACTGAAATGAATAAACATTTCTCAAATGAAGAAATAAAAATGGCAAATAAATATAAGAAAAAATGGTCAACATCACTAGTCATTCAAGAGATGCAAATCAAAACACCATTAAGATAACATCTCACTCCAGAAAGAATCGTGTCTATGAAAAAATCAACCAACAACAAATGCTGGAGGGGCTGTGGGGAGAAAGGAACCCTCCTCCACTGTTGGTGGGAATGTAGACTGGTCCAGCCACTGTGGAAATCAATATGGAGAGTCCTCAAAAAACTAGAACTAGAGGTTCCATTCGATCCAGCTATTCCCCTACTGGGATCTTTCCAGAAGAGTTAAAATCGTCATACCACAGAGATATATGCACAACCATGTTTATAGCAGCACAGTTTGTAGTAGCTAGATCCTGGAAACAACCCAAATGCCCAACGACCAATGAATGCCTAAAGAAGATGTGGGTTTTCTACACAAAGGCGTACTACACTGCCATAAAGAAGGATAAATTAGAGTCATTTGTATGTAAATGGATGTTCCTTGAGAATATACTACTAAGCGAAATAAATCAGACACTCATAAGCACACATTGAATTGTTTCTCTGATATGAGAAAAAATAACTGTAAATAAGAACAAAGTAGTGTAACAGATATCATATAAAAGGAAGATAATATACAAAGAAGAGGAGTACTAGAAAGAGGGAAGGGGGAAAAGCAGGAAGGGAAAAAACGGAAAGAAAGGGGCAAGGGAAATCATGGAGAATTGTAAATTAACCTGCTGTAAATAGGGATGGAGGGAACAGAAGGGAGGGGAGAGTAGAGGGGGAGAACCAAGAGACACCATGTACAGGTACAAAACAAACATGTTAAATTGATCAATATATGGACAATGTACCAATACATGTTCTTGGTTAAAAAAATAAAATAAAATAAAATACCAAATCCAGATTGACCTTAAAAAAAAAAAAGAAACTCATAGAATGAAAAACCAAGGATGGAAAACAATACTTCATTCAACAAGAACTTGGAAAAAAGCAGAGGTAGCTATTCTATTTGCAGACAAAGTAGATTTCAAGCCAAGACTGATTAAGAGAGATGAAGAAGGTCACTACATCTTTGTTAAGGGAACAATCCAAGAGTAAGAGATAACAATCATAAATATATATGCACCAAATACCAGAGCACTTAAATATGTACAACAAATATTAACAGACATAAGAAACCAGATAAGCACTAATACAATTGTAATGGGGGACGTCAATACCCCATTGCCACAAATAGATCAACTAGAAAAAAATCAACAGGGAAATATCAGAAAAGAACCAAATTTTTCAACAAATGGACTTGGTAGATGTAGAGAGTGTTCCACCCCCCAACATCAGAATGCACATTCTTTGCAATACTTCGAACTGCAATTAGACATGGGGCTTTCTCCAAAATAGACCACATACTAGCTCATAGAACATGTAAATGCAAAGGAATTGAAATTATAGCATGCATATTTTCAGAACATACTGCAATGAAACTGGAGATAAATGGCAAAAGGAACCACAAAAACTACATAAACACATTGAAATTAAATAGCACCCTTCTAATCAACAAATGGATAAAAGATGAAAGTAAAGAAGGAATTATACAGTTTCTACAATTGAACAATAATGCTGAAACTTGTGGGATGCAATGAAAGCAGTTCTACAAGGGAAATTTATAGCTCTGAACTCCCATATCAGAAAAACAGAGCAAGCTCAAATAAACAACCTAATGGTGAAACACGAGTGTCTAGAAAAAGAACAGTAAGTCAAACTCAAAACTCGTATAAGGGACAACATTATAAAGATCAGAGATAAAATTATTGCACTTGAAACTAAGAAAATACAAAGAATCAATGAATCGAAGAGTTGGTTCTTGGGAAAATTAAAATTGACAAACCCTTAGCCAGCCTTATGGAAAAAAAGGAAAGAAAAGACTCAAATCCATGCAATTAGGAATGAAAAGGGTGAAATCAAGAGATCCAGCAGAAATCGAGAAGACCATCAACATCTATTTTGAGAACCTTTATGCTAATCAGATGGAAAACACAGAAAAAAATAGATTCCTATATACATATGAATTATCAAAGTTGGATCAAGAAGACATAAAAACTCTAACCCAATATCAGCCACTGAAATTGAAGAAGTAATTAAAAATCTACCAACAAAGAAAAGCCCAGGTCCTGGCAGATTCACTGCTGAATTCTACAAGAAATATATAGAAGATATAATGGCACTACTCCTCAAACTCTTCAATAAAAGTGAAAGGGAAACAATAATCCCAAATTCATTCCTAGAAACAAGCATTACCTTGATACCAAACCAGAGAAGGATACAATGCAAAAAGAAAACTACAGGACAATCTCATTAATGAACATAGGTGCGAAAATCCTCAGTAAGACACTGGCAAACAGAATTCAATAAATCATCTAGAGGATTATATATGACCAAGCAGGATTTATCCCAGGGATGCATGAATGGCTCAACATACACAAATAAATAAATGTGATACACCATATTAACAGAGCAAGGACAAAAATCATACAATCATTTCACAAGACTCAGAAAAAGCATTTGAAGAAGTTCAACAGCCATTCGTGATTAAAAAAAAAACTCTAGAGAAAATTGGAATAGACAGTCTTTATCTCAATCTGATAAAAGCCATCTATGACAAATCTACAGCTGACATCATACTGAATGATCAAAAACAGAAAACTTTCACTCTAAAACATGGAATAACACAAAGAGGTCCACTATCACTACTTTTATTCAATACAGTTCAGGAAATATTAGCCAGAGCAATTAGACAAGAGAATGAAATCAAAGGAATAAGGATAAGAAAGGAAGAAGTTAAATTATCACTATTTGCAGGTGACATGATACTCTACATAGAAGACCCCAAAAACTCCAGCAAAAGACCTCTAGATGTAATAACCAAATTCAGCAGTGTAGTTGGGTACGATCAAAACTCAAACAGCATTTCAGTACACGAATAACAGACCTACTGAGAGAAATTAGGGAAACAATACATTTCACAATAGCATACAAAAAATGAAGTACCTAGGACTCAATCTAGCAAAAGAAGTAAAAGATCTAGGCATTGCAAACCACAATACTCTGAAAAAGGAGATTGAAGAGGACATTAGAAAATGCAAAGATATCCCTTGTTCTTGTGTGGGAAGAACTAACATAGTGAAAACGGCCATACTTCAATCTGTATAAAAATTTTTATACAGATTTAATGCAATCCTAATTAAAATACCAATAGCATACCTCACATAGAGAAAATAATGCTAAAATTCAATTGGAGCTGGAAGAAAACTAGAATAGCAAAAGCAATTTTGGGCAATAAAGGGGGCCTTGCCTGACCTGAAATTGTATTACAAAGATACTGTGATAAAAACAGCATGGTACTAGCAAAAAAAAAAAATCTGAGATCAACATAACAGATTAGAAGATGCAGAAACAAGTCCAAACACGAGATCTCAGTCACCTTATCTTTGGTCCCAGCGAGGGACCAAACAGCCTCACTGGAAGAAAAATAGCCCCTTTAATAAATCACGCTGGGAAAACTGGATTTCCACATGTTGAAGATTAAAACTAGACCCATATCTTTCCCCATGCAATAAGCTAAAATCAAAGTGGATCAAAGGTTTAAATATTAAAACAGAAATGCTAAGTCTGTTGGAAGATAGAATAGGTAGAACTCCAGAAGACATAGGTTTTGGCAAAGACTTTATGAACAAACCCTCAATTGCTGAGGAAATATCACAAAGAATCAACAACTGGCATCTCATCATATTAAAAAGCGTTTGCACAGCAAAAACAAAAACAAAAACAAAACCCCACCAACAGAGCGAAGAGACAACCCACAGTGTAAGGGAAAAAATTTATAGGTGTTCTTCTGACAAAGGACTAATATCTAGAATATACAATAAGCTCAAAAAAATCAGATGCTGCCCCAAATTTAAAGACCCAATCAAAAAAATAGGCAGCTGAAATGGACACTTCTCAGATGAAGAAGTACAAACAGCAAATACACATATGAAAAAATGGTCAACATCACTGGTCTTTTGAGAGATGTAAATTAAAACAACGCTGAGATTTCATCTCACTCCAGAAAGAATGGCTATTATCAAGAAACCCCTCCATGCTGGAGGGGCTGGGGTGAAAAAGGAACCCTCTCCACAGTTGCTGGGAATGTAGACTGGTGCAACCACTATGGAAATCAGGGTGGAGATTCCTTAAAACCTAGGGCTAGAGGTTTTATTTGACCCAGCTAGTCTCCTTTTTGTTATCCTCCCAAAAGAATTAAAAGTATTGAACCACAGATACATATAAAAACCCGTGTTTAAAGACAAGGATGCCCACTGTCACCACTGTTATTCAACATAGTTCTAGAAACATTAGCCAGAGCAATTAGAC
>PVJO010028349.1:0-18284 GCA_004026905.1 Hystrix cristata
CGGTTACCAAGCCCCTCCCCTCCACCTTCGTGTGTCCAGGGCGGGAGGGGGAAATCTCTCTGTCGCCTGGCAACGGATGTCGCAGGGCGGGATCGCTTTGCAGGCTTTGTCCCGCTGCAGGGGCCTCTCACCTGGTTGAAAAGTCTCGCGGTTACCAAGCACCTCCCCTCCACCTTCGTGTGTCCAGGGCAGGAGGGGGAAATCTATTCAAATATTTTAAATTAAATTATGAATCCATTCCTACCACCTAATCCAAGACCTGGAAAGCTAATGTCTTAACACCTCAATTGCTTTATTTTAGGTATCAAGTTGAGATATACTAATTGAGATGGATACTTCATGTATTAACACTGAATACCTACTTGCAGAACTTCTATCACCAAAAATAAACATTATTTCACTTGTATACCAAGCAAGGAAGGGCATTTTCCCAAGCCTCCTCTCACCTGAAGAACTGAAAAGAACAAGAAAACTGAAAAATAATACTAAAAGTGAAATTCTCTGAACTTTCCCTAGTTTATCTTCCCCATAAGCAAAAGTCTTGATCCACATGTGGCTCTGGATTATGAGACTCACTTTGCACTCTCAGACAATATGGAGAAATATGTACACTTGTCTCTGAAATGCCAGCTGCTCTATCGAAGTCCACTAACCCCGTTGGGCCATTCTGTCCCTCCCCTGTCTAGGTTCTTAGTTTTCAAACTACAAGATTATTGGGAGTAAGATGCCTAGACTCTTTCTTCCATCCCATCTCCTTCACATGCCAACTTAGACTCATCCTACAGGTCTCATTTGAAACATTACTTAATCGAGGAAGCCCTCCCTGACCTCCCTGAAGTGCCATGTTATACATTCTCACAGTAATGTACTTTTCACACATTTAATATTCTTTTTATGTAACTTAATTTTCATGTCTGCCTCCTCCTCCATCCCACTCTGGAGGGTGAGCTCTTCAAGGTGAGAGACCTTGAACATCTTGCTGTCACTGGGATGTGTGCCTTACACAGCGACTGGCATGCAGCTAGTAAATATCTGTTGAATGATTAAATTAGCAGCTACATTACTAAACCCTTCATTACATTTTCCTTCTCAAAGTTACCTCTATTTTAAAAAATCAATGGGCTTTTACTACCCTGCATCCACCTACTCCTCCCTTTCTGGGAATACAATGTCTTCTGCCTTTCTGGAACAACACTTAAGGAAATATCCCACCCTTACTTTGATCCAGTAGTGGTCTATCCCAATATTACACATTCATCCTTAGCCATAGTGACTGGTTCAGGACAGAACACATAACCCAAGTCAAACCAGTCAAAGGCTGACTGTATTGGAACTGTCACAAACTGCCACTGCTGGAGAAGTGAACCACGAGCTGAAGCTGCTGGCAGCTACTTTGCCCCTAGGAGGGGAGAGGCTATTTGAAGCCACACAAATGAAAGCAGTGTCAAGAGACTGAGTTCTGATGGTGTCATTTGAATCCTTAGATCCAGCCAGGAACTTTTGAGTTAGCTGAGCCAATTAATGTCCTTTGACACAGTACTGTCTGAGCTGTATATTGTGATCACAGTCTCCTGACAAAGTGAATTCTTTATAAATAATTGCAGTCCATCTATTATTTGCAATGTATTACCATAGCATGAGTAACTGGAAGAGGCATCCAGGCCATAACTTGCAAAAGCAGTTTTTGATCTTCTTATTCAATTTGTCAAATATGCTCATCTAACAGGGCAGACAAGCTATTTGAAAGTCATGTTTGCCTTACAAAAACATAATAACTTCTATTTTATATGCAATTGGTTCTGTCACTAGCAAGGTCTGAAAGGCTGGTAGGCTTTCAGAAACACGTAATGAGAGTGCTTTGGCTTCTCCAACTACTACTCATTATGAATGCTGTTTTGGAGTATTTGCTTACACATTTATCCTTAGCCATAGTGATTGGTTCAGGACTGTGTGCATAAACACACACACATACATGCACACACATTACCAGGGTAATCTATTTTATAAGCTTCTTGTGATGGTTAGCACTTCATACCATTTTCACTGAAAAGGAATTCACCATGAAGAAGAAATACTGAAATTACCATTCATTGCTAATTAAAATTTCTAACTTTCAATCTGGCCATCAATCAATGAAGGTTTATTCATATTTTACTATAATCAATAGATATAAGGACCTCCTCCTGCAGTGAATAAATAAATAAATAAATAAATAAATAAATAAATAAATAAATACAAAAGCTGTACTCTACCACTTCTTAGTAGCTGCTTTGTGGAAGAAACTAAGCAAAGAAAATCTTGCATATACCCATTTATTTTCCTAACACTTGCAACAAGCCTTAATTCAATTATCTATTTAGCCAAGTGCTGCAACAGTTATTCTAATCTATGGAATTTCCTAACATGAGAATGAGTTTAGTAGATGATTTTCTCAACTCTATTTAACTCTATTTATTTGGATTCAGGATTGTGTTCTCAGTTAGAAATACTATTTAACAGCTTTTAATCCCTTTTGACAATGTACATTTCTGAAGGATTTCTTTTGGCTATCCAATGCAATTTCCTCCCCTTCATTCTCCTTCTGATAAGAGTCCACTACCCTGTGCAGAAGGGTAGGTAGACATGACCAGTTAGAGCATCCTATTTTCCTCTGATTGACCTTGGAGTAAACACGTGACTCTAATAATGCCAGTTAGAGTCCTTCCCCTGAATGACAGATGAGCACTAGGAAAGAGAAGTTCTTTCTTTGGACTTGCTGGGCTAAAAATGAATTTAAAGCTACCTCCAGTCATCTTTCTAACCACATGGAGAACTCCTCCTGTAGAACAAAACCAAGCAGACAAAAGAAGAGAGAAAGATGGATTGATGCACGAGTGGATGATATGAGAGGGAAAGATAATTACAAGTGAATCATAGTAGGCGTTGAGAGAAGGCTGTGGTGTCTGACTCATCTTTTCATACTGTAAGCCATCCTAACTAAATAGACTAATTTATTTTGATTAAGCTTTATTGAAGTAAGTTTCTGTCACTCAAAACCCAGCATTTTCTATGACAATTTCCATATTTATTGACATCACATATTTACCTGAAATTTATTATGCAATGGTCTGAGTTGCTGTTTCCAAGCAAGTTGTATAGTAGAGAATAAGCTTAGATCTTTCATACCTATACATAATGTACAGGCTGATTAATCTGTGTCAGGAATGGCAAGTATATTTTAAATGCCTAGAAATCTAGAAATTATGAAAAATCTCTGCATATCTGGATTAGGAACCCAGGAAAATGCAATATACAAATCATTTTATTCTTTGACGCCCACATTTGAATGTAACTAGCACATAGGAAACTCTTTGCAAAAATTTAGATATCAAAAGATTCTTTGTCTCCAGATGTGTAAGTTCAAACCCACTGAATGTGTGAGTCTAGAAGGGAATAACTCATTTTCAGGCTGTAATGATCAGAAAATTGGTATGTTTTACATTCACATCGTCAAAGTACTAACAACTTAATTTGCAAATATTAATAAAATTGATCTTATTTGTTAACCATAAAGTAAAACCTGGGATTCAGATTTCCCTTCACAGAAAATGTCTAGAATCCTTTCAATAAAGCCAGCTATACAAACAAGAGCAAATTTAGATTTACTTGTTGACTCTGCTGTGGTTCCCACTGACATCAGTAAAGAAAGGGACTAGTGCTTTCATTGATCTCTACCAGCTATTAGGGATGTAGCAATTCCCAGAAGCAAGTGAACAGCAAGTTCGTTTGACCCTTCTCAACTGAGTCCTTTCAACACTGATCACTGGCTTGTATATCCTCACTAGCAGCTACTTGCTAAATGCTGCATGTCTACCTTTTATTAAAATGTCAAATGCAATTTTTTTAATTCATACTGGATGGCTGTCACAACAGAATTCAGTAATGAAAACCAGTGACAGAGATTGGTTACATACTATAACACTATACTTGAGCTGTCTGGCATATAACCGAGCCATTTTTCTTCTTTATCAGGTTGGTAAATACTGACTGGAAAATTCTTAGTGTGCTGCTTTCACAAGGTTTGGACAGATAAATTCTGATTAAAAGCATGAGAAATATTTGTATCTAGCCTACATCTCAAATAAGGACATCAATAACTTTTCTAAAATTAAAGAGGACTTTCATTCCTAGTAATGGCAAGTAACAGTTGAACCAACCATTCATGTGAACCCAACTGAAAGCTCTGGGGAAAAAAAACCCTAATCTCCTTAAAAGTATTAAAAAACTGCCAAAATAGGAAGCAATTACCAGACCAAGCCCAAAAGGAAATCAAGCACCAGAGAAGAAAGCAAAGCACTGTAACACCATAGCCACTTTGCACCCTTAAGGCACTTGCTGATCCAGAAAATATGGGGATGCAGTTTTGGTGGATTTGCTGGGCAATGAGATAGAAGTCATTGAGTACTGCCTGCTTTCTCAAGAGAGAAAGCATAGTAGGAGAACTTCTCTACCTTAGGCTAAGGTTTAGTTTAAATTTAAAATGGCCATTCCATCACCATTCCTAGCAAGCCACAGTAAAACTCCTCATGGTGCTGAGCAGAAAGACAAAATAAAAAGACAACCAACAGGGAAAATGCCCAAGAGTTGGAATTACTTCTGACTCAGATTTGCAGTATAGGTTGGTACCACTTAAATTAGCCAGGGAACTTCAAACCATGATGTAGGTTTAGGGTGGTCCCAGATTCGAAAACCCTGACAGGATGGGAAGAAGCAAATATAAATCTTATATGGAAGAAGGCATCATTATCCCAGACCTTGAAGAATAAGAAATCCCCCAAATAATATTTCAAAATAATATTTCAAGGATAATGAATGACACACGTAGTCATAAATAAGCAAACACAAGAACACAAGGCAAATATCTGGCCCTGTGTCACAACACCTGCGTGAAAAGTTAAAAAAAAAAAAGTCCATGTGGACTGTGTGCTGTAACATCCCTCAGAACAGTTGCCCAGCAAACAGGTGGAGATAATCAGGGTGATTCTACCTAAGAAACAGAGTTGCCAGTCACTGCTGAGTTAGTGCGTACACATCACAGAACATTTCCAAATGAACTCAAGAAAAATGCAGCGCTAGGGACTGAATCTTTCCTAAAGCCAAGAACATAACACAGGAAGAAATCTACTTCCTAAAGACATCTCTAATATGGTAGCAGAGCCTTGTATCCCATCATATCTAAACCTTCAACATAAAAACAATAATCATAGGAAAACAATTCCTTCAGTCAGCTTTCTTATTACTGAACACAATACCCAACACCTGCAACTTAAAGGGGGTGATGTTTATTTGGCTCACAGTTTTTAGAGGGTTCAGTTCATGGGTGGTTGACTTCAAGGTAGAAAGGACATGGAGGAAATGCATGGTAGAGGACAACTGCTCACTCCATGGCGCCAGGAAGCAGAGACAGAAGGGAAAAGCTGGAGACAAGAGCACACCATTCTAGGTCATGTCCTAGTGACCTCGCTTTAACCAAGGCCCACCTCCTAACAGCAAGTCACCTATGAACTCATCACTGAAGAGTGTAGCACCCCCATGATCCAATCACCTTCCAAACACATGATACTTTGGGGAGACATTTTAGATCTAAACCAGAACAACAAGGCAACAAGATGCCTCCAAAAATTCATAACTCCCCCCAAATGAACTGCATAGACACTACAGTGGATGGATTTTCAGAAAAGAATTCAAAAATCAAAGAGTGAAAATCATGAAGAGATCAAAGAAGAGACAAATAAGAAGCTGAATGAAGCAATGAGCCTGAAACACATGGCCATTCCTGAAAGTAAGAAGACCATCAAAGGCTATGCAAAAAAAAAAAAAAAAAGACTTAAGGCCAAATTGTAGGGCTCATCCACTGCCCAAAGACTGAATCCATCAGGTGTGTATTAATTCAGAATGAAACTAAACTCAGTCTACTTTGAAAGTTGCACTGGAACACCAATTAATCATTCTGAAGGAAGAGAGATACATAGATGGAAAAGCCAAGAAATCATCATTCCTGCCCTATATAAATGTATTTCATGGTAGCAAAACAGTAAATGAGAAAACAGTTGATCTATAGAGAAAAATTCTAATGATGAATGCACAAAAAGTGACAGTATTTGAAAGCTCATCACACTGCCACCCTTAGGGACGATTTAAGTGTTTATGCCAAAACCACTGGGTGAAATCTTTTTTTTTTTTTTTTTTTGGTCTTGCCTGGAAAACCAGTACCTGTTATGGCACCTTTTTTTGTTTTGTTTTGTTTTGTTTTTTTAATTTTATTTTTACCAAGAACATGTATTGGTACATTGTATACATAATGATCATAATCAACATGGTTATTTTGTACCTGTACATGATACATCTTGGTTTTTCCCCCCACTTCCCCCCTCTTCCCCTCCCCTCCTTAAAGGGAAAAAAATGGAAAAGTGTAAATACAAGGGGTGAAATCTTAAAGGAGAATATTATAATCAATCAATTAGGCTGACAACACTTACTCATCCTGTATTTCTTCTAATATTATTAGAAGAAAAACAACTAGATGTTATATTTCTCCTAATGTGATGGAATAGGAGGTACGTACCACCATGAATTATTCTTTTGAGAAAATGTTAGATTTGAAATCTAATCAGTTTTAGATCTAATTCCAGCTTATAAGAAATAGAGAAATGTTAAATTACAAATTATGCCACAATGCCACGAAACATAGAATGTGGAAATTCTACAGGATAAATGATGTCATTTCTTCTACAAATGGAAAAAAAAAACCTACAAGCAAATGAAAATGATGAGATGAGAAACTGATAAACTAAGAGATCTACAAATTCCACGGAACATGTGAACCTTATCTTGGATCATGCTTTGTATATAACCAACAGTTTAATAACATTGTAAGATAAGATTTGGAAAATGTAAACAGTGACTAGATATTTTATGGTACCAGGGAATTATTGTTCATTTTAAGTTGTGATAATGGTCTTGTGGTTGTTTTAAATTGCTCCTTACTGTCTTATCTACAACTTCTACTACCATTGAAGTTGTATGATAGACACACAGGAACATATTATACCAGTCTAACTCAGATTATAGTTAAACTTTTCTATAATAAGCTAAAGAAAGAGAAAGAGAAATTTAGGAGAATACAAATCATATACAATTTTTAGACATTTTTGGATACTGATTTGATCAAACCAAGAACACCTTTTAAAAACAAAAATTTCAGAGACAATCAGGAAAATGGAAGATGACTGTATTTGATGATTTAAGAAATTACTTTCAATTTTGTAGGGGTACTAATTTTTATTATTTAAAAATCCTGTCATAAAAAGATAGGCAATCTGGAACTTTCCATAAAATGCCTTAGCAAAATTTCAAAAGGCATGGAAGATGACAGCAAGATTAGACAAAATCACAATAGCAATATTGTTGAAGATAGGTGATGAGTGCATGGGAATGTGATTTTTTTCTCATTTTTGTTAATAAAAATTCCCTAACTATAGGTATGTATGTGTGTACATGTTGTGATGGTTGATTGTGTCAACTTGTAAGAGAAGCTTAACTAAATTGGTTTAGCAATTCTACACCCTAGGGTGTAGAAGATCCACCCCAGGGCGGCCCATTCTCTAGATGTATAAAGGGGAAATGAAGAGGGATATAGGCTGGCTGGTTTCTTTGGATCAGTTTCGCTTCCTTTGGAGGAGCTCCAGACTTTCACTGGGATCCTTGGAACTCCAGACCTTCACTTGGATACTTCGGACCTCTAGACCTTCGGCTGGGCCCTCTGGATCTCCAGCTTGCAGATGGACCCTCTGCACGCTTCCACACCTGACTTGTAAGTAGCCCGAGGAAGCCAAATTGTAAGCTCTCAAATATTCATATATCTACCATTGAATCTGTTTCTTTAGAGAATACTGACTAATACACATGTGTATGTATGACTTGAACACAATGACAGCTAAACTTTTTAAAACTTGCTTTATGACTAAGGTGAACTAGAACAGTATGAAAATAATGTACTTTTCAGTAAATGATGCTGGAAAAACTAAGTATCCATTTAAGAAGGGGGAGGTCTTGGTCATATCTTACATCACACATATAATTTCAGGTAATATTAAAATCCAAATGTGAAAAAGCAAAACAGTAAGTATTTAGCAAGTGATTTGGGAGAAGACCTTCATTAAGCTAGGATCTCTTAAACACAGAAGTATTAACCACAAAGAAAAAAATAAATCTGACTACATTCAGTTAGCAATTAGTGTCCATTAAGTCATATAGATATATAAACACTTATAAGCTTACATAAACTTGTAAGACATATAGTTACATTTTAGCAAAAGACACCTTATTATAAAAATTAAAAATCAAGCTTCAAAATGGGAGAGGCTATCTGCTACACATAACCAATGACCATCGAGTACCAGAATGTTTGAAGAATTCCTACACTATATGAAAAAACACTCAACACAGTAGAAAAAAAAAGAACAGACACTTTACTAGAGAATTCCCAAACAACAAATAAATACATGAAACAAGATCAATCTTATCAAAAACAAGGATAATACAATTAAAATCACAAGATACCACTACATATCTACCAAATGGGAAAAGTTTGAGTGTGACAATTTTGAACACTGCTTTTCTGTGTTGTATTAAGAAATCCTATACACTTGCTGATGGGATACATGTGGGTAAAGACACTACAGAAAACAATTTTTTATTATCTAGTAAACTTAAAGATACATATGTCCTATCTTTTGCCCTTGTATACAGTCCAGAGAAATTTGTGCATATTTGTTCTGCAGATACATGAGTACATCTGTTCACAGTGGTGTTGCTCATAATAGTGAAATACTGGGAATAATCTATGTTTTCATCAATGTATATAAATTGTACTCCTATAATAGAATATAATAAATCAATAAAGATGAAGTGCAACTAGACTAACGAATGGATGAATTTTACATTCCTACATTGAGAGGAAAAAAACACAAAACATGAATACTTACAATGTGACTGAGTTTACACAAAGTTCAAAAGAAAAGCTGGACTGTATTGTTAGGAATGCATACAAAATAGTAAAACCATATTAGAAACGAAGAATGACTATCACAAAAGACAAGATGACAATTACCTCTGAGCTGAGGGAAGAAGGGAAAAGATTTCCAGGATATTCCTATTCTAATCCTGGCTCTGTTTCTTTTATATTTCTTTGTAAGATAGCACATACATGTTTCATACATGTACATGCATGTTATATTTCACAAGATTCTGTATGCTATATTTCACATATTTGTTTAATACATGTATATGTATGCTATACTTCACAAGATTCTTATGCTATATTTCACAAATATGTTTCACATATATGTTTCATACATGTGCATGTATGCTGTATTTCACAAGTAAGATTTTGAGTTTATTTTAAAAATTAAACACTTCTCAGAAACTATTAAAAATATGCAAGGCTGGGGATTTAGCTCAGTAGTTAGTGTGCATGCCTTGCAAGCACAAGGACCTGAGTTTGATACTCAGTACCAAAAATAAATAAATAAATAAATAAAAGCCTTACCTCAGGACTGCCCAATCCTACTCCAGAGGTACTGTCTCAGTAGGTTCCATAGTAGATTTGGAAACAAACTGTTTCCAAATAGACATGCTTGTTTGCAAAGCCCTCTGGATCCATGCTCCATGGGAGGTCAAGGCATTTGACCTCGGAGTCTGCTATGGTAGAACTAGAACCAGCTCATGGTTTCCACAACCCCCAGCCCAAGGTTCTCTCCACTATGCCAATAAACACTGGACATCCTTTGGTTTTTGTCTTGACTCTTGTTCTACAAATATTTACAGTCATCAGGCTTACAGAGTCACAACATGAAATTATAGAAGTAGCTACCTATTGGACAAGTTCTTGTAAATCTCCAGTTAAATGATGCTTAGAATTAGCATGGACCATTAATTTGATCCTCACTAAAATTTAAGATTCTCCTTGCTAGCATTCTGTTAGTCTCTCATTCCATCCAATAAAAAATAAGAATAATACGCAACAACTGCTGAAAATGATTTTCAACTGGTTAATACATTTACCACATTTTAAGAAGTCTCATTAATGCTCCAAGTTCATTCATTCAGACAAGTTCATGAATACACATCCAAGCATACTGATGCACCACTCTCCAAAATGAGAAGCCAAAATAATTTGAACTAAGTAGGGATCTCATGTGTTCCCGACTGATAATGTCTGTCCAACATTTCTGTATTAACCAGTTTACCCAAATAGGAATACCACTACCCATATATATGAATCTCACTTCTGAACAAAACAAAACAAAAACCTGTGAGTGGTGACCTCACAGTGAACTGGTTCAATTTAAGGACTCATTTTTAAAGGTCAGTGTCCTTTGCTGCAAATACATTTCCTCTGCAGATGAGCAGTTGAACCTGCCCTATGGCACTGAGCATAATTAGCCAGCTGCACCCCCATAATAAGGTGCAGATGGTTAATTGCACCACCAAATAACTGCTTACTCGTGGGCACAAAAGCCTGTACCTAAAATCATTGAAAGTATACTTGGGCCTATTTATGCTCATGCAAACAAAACACATTTCCAAGGTTTCATCTGTGAACAGATCTCAGCAGGCTCCAAATCCCCCGCATTTGGGGAGAGTCATTCACACTGCTGAGGTCTGGTTCAAGGGAGAAACTATTGGCCAGAAAGTCCCTTTTCAACTAGTGAAATATTCTGTGAGGTGCTGAATCTTTACCAAAAATCCCCTAAAGTTAAGTTGTTGTAATAAGAATTAGCAAATAGTGAGAAATTAATTTTCCTAGAACCCAACATAAATTCTATATTCTTTTAATAAAAACCCTTTCTGTAGTTTGGATCTTTAATGTCCCCCAAAGGCCCACATGTTAAGCCTACTGGGAAGAGGTGGGGTCTCTGGGAGGTGGAGCCTACTGGGAGGTTACAGGCCACTGGAGGCGGGTGCTTGACAGGGAGTATAGGACCCTGGTTTCCTTCTCTCCTTTCACATCCTGCCAGGAGGCAAACTGGCTCTTCTCCACCATGGGCTCCCACCAAGATGTCTTATGCCACCAGAGGCCCAAAGCAATAGGACCAATCAGTCATGGACTGAAACCTCAAAAACTGTGAGCCAAAATAAGTCTTTTCTCTTTTTAAGTCAATTTATCTCAGGTATTCATTATAGTAAAAGAAAGATGACTAACATACCCTGAAATGAAAGAATTATTTTTCACAAGCAAATGTGTCAACATCAGTTTTCTGAGGAAGAAAAAAATAAAACATTAATCTCCCCATATCTTTGAGGAATTTCACCCAGCCACTGAGCTCCCAGAATTTAGCTGGCTGTATTAGATACAGTACCCTTGATGCTTGTGAAAGACTCTTCCAAAAAAACCCCATTTTAAGACATAGTCTATGAATCCCTGTATGGCAAAAATAAAATGCAGAGAGAAAACAGAGAAAAGATAACTATTTCATAAAACACACGTTTGTTTAGAAGCGCTCTGCCAGCTGCAGAGCTGTGAGTTTGGCAAGGGGTCAAGATGACAGGGCTGGGGAAACAGCATACTAATCTCCTGGGATCCAAGCAGACCCTTTCTTCTGAAGAACCCCCTGGGTTATGTGATTCTATTCAGTTTAATTGTATGTTGGGGAGGAGGAAAAGCTGCTTGCCATGGTTTTAATTGCTAAGGACACACTATCTTTGCGAAGCCATCTGTTTAATTGTAATTACAAATAGCAATGTAAAAACACAAATGATTAACAAGTACAGAATCCCCTACCACTAACATTTTTAACACAACAAGCCGTACTGTGAAAGACTACGTTGCCTTTTCCTTCTCTGCAATATTTCATGATTTAGCAACTGACAACCTACCATTTATTATAGAATCTCATTCTGGTAAAGTTAAAATTATTCATTAGTATTCTTAGATTACATCCTCCTGTTTTTCCTTTTTATTAAACCTTAATTCCCTCTGAGAGTAAAAGGGGTTATATCAGAAATGAAATGCATAAGGGCCCTTTCGTTCCACCTCCCACCCAAATCTTTGAGGCTTCATATAATACACATCACTTATAATTAATTACCAGGCACATTCCAAAGCACTGTAAGACTAATTTTTGGCTTTCATAAATACAAATTTCTGCCTTCCTGGTTTTGAAATATGCTTACCACACTGTTATTAACTAAAAAGCTACAAGTATTGGTGTTTTCAGGTACAAATAAAAATAGCTTCACCTTGAAATTTATTTTAACTAGAGATTTTTTGAAGCCACTGTTGCAAATTTGGGTGGATTGTTTATAATAAAAACAAGCATCAACAACGTAGTTGTACAGAACACGGAACAGGTAAAATTGTTTAACCTGGGCTACAATACTGGTTTAAGCAAATAAAAAGAGACAGAGATGCAGTCAGATCATAATGCTATCACAGCAACCATACATTTTAGATAGCTCATTAAAGCAAGGAGATGTCATTCTAAAATAAAATATGGGGGGGTTATGAGCAGCTAGTAAAATTACAAGGGATTTCTTTAGTCATTTCACACTAATTTTTCTTTATAAAGTCAACCAAGTTGACTTTTTGGTATGCGATTTAAGATGAAGATCACCTCTTTAACAATATCATACCCTTTTCTACAAGCTTTTCCATCAAGGATATTTTTAAGTCCACTTTTCCTTCCTACCAGCTCAAGGGATAAATACGACCCTTTAAAAAAATCAGAGAACTAAAGCACTTTAAATTCTCAAAGAAATCAAAGGACTGACTGAACAGCTGTTCAAATTAAATTGCATGAGACTCATTCTGCAATAAGTCAATTCCTCACATATCCTTTTCTTCCCAGGCTGTAATCCTTCCAGCCATAATCCCACATTTACTTTTGCCTCATTTCAAGCCCCATCCCCCTTGAAAGACACTTTGCATGAAGAACATCGAAATGCTAAGTGTCTCTGCAGTGTTAATAAGGAAATAGATCTTGGAAAGAGTCAATTGAGAGGAACACTTTGCCCTTAGGAAAGGGCTGCCACTTCTTCACTTTTAATGATGTTACTGCGATGGGGCTTATTATGGTCCACCGTGCTCTGGACTGTGCTCTGAAATGTGCTGATCTCACACCAGTGATCTTTAACCTCTGTGGTTTGAATCCCACCAGGAACCTGATGAAGAGGGCTGTGGATACTGTCCTTGCAAAGGTAAAAATCTTAAGGTCTGCACACTCAAGGTCAAGAATCTCTATATCTATCTCAGCTGTGCACTAATCTAAACATCCTTCCACACTAACAGGCTATGTGGGTTTCTTCTAAACTTGAGTGGAGTTTCCACATTCTAAACGTTTTTGCTGCTAAAACGGACAAATGTTCTCAAAACTATTCCTAAAGCTTGTGAAACAGTATCACGAGTTAATAACAGATAATAATTTTCATCTATTTGGTGACTGCATGAATCATTCTTACACATGAGCAAGAGGCAGGTATCACTGTGCCTTACACAAAATAACACTAATTTAGCCTCGTTGCAAGAGGTGAAATAAAATAATACCTCCCAAATACTATTTTGTTTAGAACTTTTCAGACATGCATTTATCTTCACATCTCTAAATGTAATATAGAATGAAATTATTATACTCATATTGTCAAAAAAGAAAATATTTAACTCTCTAGTCTAAATGTATACATTCTCCAGTTGGCATTTACTAAACCTGGATTTTTCCATCTTTGTCACACAGTGCATAATCAATACATTCAAATTTCATATAATATTTACTCTGATGTTGTCAATAAATAATAAAATACAGAAATCAAGTGGTTTCTTCTGGCAAAAGGGATTGAGAGGGGAGGGGAGTTAGGAGGAACCTTTCAAGTTTATGTTTCTAAGGTTTTTTTTTTTTCAAGTAGTACATAAATTACTGGGTTAAAAATCAATTACTAAAAAGTAATACATTGTTACCTAAGTGTGGTGGTACATACCTATAATCCCAGCACTCTGGGAGGCTGAGGCAGGATGATTGCAAGTTCAAGTCCAGCCTTAGCAATTTAGTGACTTAGATAATAGTGTTTTCTAATATAGAAAGGTCTTGTTTATTAGAACCTTCCTGCTGAAAACAACTAGAAATACTAGTTCAAATATTATTTATCTTCTCAAAAGCATCAAAGAACGAGAAGACCATAAGGAACTACCTTGCCAACACCTGACTGAAGATAGGCACCGAGACAGGTAAGCAGGCCACTGAAACAGATCATTCACTAGATAAAGCTACCTTGATCTCTTTGTGGCTGGCTTACCAGTCTTGGGAGAAAGGTATCAAAGCCCAGGGCCTACCCAAGGTGAGAAGATTGGATAAACCCTTTCATCATCTGCAGCTGAATGCAAGGGAATTTTCCTTGCCACTGAACAGGGAAGGGAGGTTAAAAAAAACAAAAGTACTTGAGTTGAAATCCCAAGCCAACGAAGCCAACAGTCTAACAGTTTTGCAGCCTGAATCCACATCATCTGTGATCTCCAAAAGCCTCAAAGGATGATTTTACTTTCAAGTGATCCTGGACAGGTTGTTCCCCATAGACCTTGAAGAAGCAAATGCAGGTCCTCTCTGGAGTTCTTAGTCATCAAAGAACTCCCCATAAATAATTTTACATGTAAGAAGAAAAGCAGCTCACAGTCAAATGAGCACACTAAGAGAGTGGAAAAAGCACCCTGGAAAAAAAAAAACAGCAAAAATGTACTGTAAAAAAGAAATTCAAGAAATGAAAATTAAAATAATTAAAACTAAATACTGTACATAGAACTTCTAACCTAAAAAGAATATATTGATAGCATCAGGACTTACAATCACTTCAACAACTTTTTTTTTAAAAAAAGGTAAATTACACAGGTCCTATGTTTAAAGACGTTAGAGAGCTACAGAACAAACACGGACTAGAAGAACTACAGTACCAAAAGGGAACTGGCCCATCCTTGGTGAGTTGAGATCACTAGGCATACAGTATTTGCTAACTCTGGGAACAGATGGAGGATCTAGTTTGGCCTAGGCAGAGGAATTCTTAAAGTAAGAGGGAAACCAACAAAATACTTAATGATTGTGAAATTGGCATGGTAGGTATCTAGAGAAACATGGCCAGGCTTCCCTCTAGGTAGTTTGCTGAAACCTGGGACAATGTGAGAGATCTGGAGCTGAATAAGAAAAGCAAAGTGAAATCTGGTCTCCTGGTGCTTAGAAATCAAGGGCCCCATAAAGGGGGGACCCTATAACAAACAAACACAGTTCTCCCTCTCTAGACATTAGAAAAAGGTTCAGCATCTGAGTGGGTATGAAGTGAAGACATAAACTCAAAATCTTCAGAGGCAGAACTTTCCAGACTGGGGAGACAGAGAAAGAAAGTTCAGTCAAAAGCCTTGAGAAAGCCACGCCCAAGAAAAGTAGGCTGGGAAAGTAGGTGAAATCACCATCGATTTTGCACCCTTAGGAAACAAGAGTCCCACTAGAGGGAGGGAACAAGACTGGAACTTTGCCAGGTATTTGCCGGTTTTTGAAACACATACAGTGAGATGCTAAATAACTACACTCAAAACTCTGAAGGGTAATAGGGAAGATGGATATAATCAAAATATAGGCATTGCAGTATTTTGTAAAATCAATAGGCACCAATAATGAAAGGAAAAAAGACTCTGAAGGGAAAAATTGAATCTCTGTAATATTTAAAGGCTGGAAAGGCAAAGACTTGCAAAGCTTATAATCAAAAGTTAAGAAGGCTGTTCCCAAGAAGCAAGGACAAACCAGAGATGGACCAAGTTTAACTAAAACTGCAGCTTAGCAATGACACAGTTTAACTTCCTCAGTGACTCTAGATATCAGCAACTTGTTCTGGAGAAAATAATATTGCGAGCCTATATGTTCTTTTAAATGAAATATCTGGTAAATATCAAAACTTACACAATGAGCACAGGAAGAAAATGTGATTGATAACCAAGGAAAAGGGGACGTGTACATGACACAGGACATGGAGGCACATTTTGAAACAACTGTTTTAAAATATGGCAATAGGAAAAGATGGAAAAACAGATGAAAATAGAGAATCTTAATAGAGCTATTAAATCTATGAAAAAAATTTAGAACTGAAAAATACAATGTCTGAAAGTTAGAACACATTTGATAGATTTATCTGTAAGTGGAACACAGAAGAATACAAAATTAACTCAAAGACAAATTAATAGAAAATGTTTAAAGTAAGGCACAGATGGGAACAAAGATGAAAATAAAAGAATAACACGTAGGAAACACATAACACACAGTGAAATGGTCGAACCCAGATGTAATTGGCATGCCTGAAAGAAAAGGGGAAAAGAACAGGACAGAAGCAGTATTTGATAATTAATGACTAAGAGTTTTCCAAAACTAACGAGGGACACCACATTAAGGTTAGGATAACAACTAAACAAATTACACAAAAGGGAATAAATAAAAAAATAAATTCACAAAGAAGATAAAACAATAATAAGAGACTCAAGAAGTTGCAAGAATTCCAATCAGGGTACATTTAGTCATATCACAGCAAAGCTGCTGAAAACCAAAGGAAAAGATAAAGCCCTAAAATCAGCCACAGGAAAAACATTCCTTTTCGTAAGATTGATGGATGACTTGCAATATAAACTATGGAAGTCTTAAAATGCTGAAAGAGGAAAATACCTACTTCAATTTCTCGAACTAGTGAAAATATCTTTCAAAGATGAAGGCAAAATAAAGTTTTTCTGAAATAAAGAAAAGCTAAAAGAATCTGTTTGCCAGAAGACCCACCTATCAAATATGGAAGGAGATCCTTAAGCTTTAAAAAAATGACCGTTTTTAAATGTTTTTCCTGACAATAAAACAAATACAAAACTTAACTGAAATCATAAAAGGTATCTTTGCTGGTCATAATGGAATTAAACTTGACATCAAAAACAAAAGATGCCTGGGAAACCCCCAACATTTGGAATTTAAAAGTACACTGTTAAATAATTCACTAGGAAAAGAGGAAGTTACAGAGAAATTAGAAAATATATTGTATTGAAAGAATATAAAAATACAACATATTGAAATGTGTAGGGTACAGCTGAAGCAGTGCTTAGAGGGAGAACATTAAAATGTTTATATAAAGAGATAACAGCTTCGTATTTTCTATATTAGGTGAAGGGCAAAACATAGATTATATAAAAATGAATATTAATCTAAATACATCATAGTAAGACTGTAAAACATCAAATACCAAGAAAAGCCCTGAAAGACGAGAGAGGTAGGTGTGGCCAGAAAAACAGTGTTTTCAAAGTAGCAAGAGTTAAATTAAGGACTGACTTCCTAAAGGCCAAGGGGAAGGAAAAAGAAATTATTAGTATGCTGGTAACCTCAATATTAAACCAGTATATATACTGTTCTGGAAAGAGGGAAAGTTAATTTTCAGAGAGACTGCAATTAGCATACTTTCACTAACAGTCTAAAGATGAAGATCAGGCAGAAGAAGTGTGATTCCAGACAGAAAGACTGAGACACAAAAAGGAATGAAGAGCGTGGAAAACAGTAAATATACGAATAAGGCTGAACCAACATGACTGTAATAAGCAATAAATATTGCGTCCTACTTTATAGAAATTAAAATAGTAATTTGTGAAATATGGATATCGATTTGGGGACATCTGATTATGACAGTAATAACTCTAAGGCATTGGAGAAAGTATGGACATAGAAATAAAAAGTGCTGCATAACTGGATACCCAGTGTAAATAATCAAGATTCCCTCACTACTCTACACCATATATTAAAATTAAAAATTTAAAAACCTACCCCTGAAAGCTACTAAAACAAATAAAATGAGTTAAGAAGGTTTCAACCCACAAGGCTGACAGACAAAAATCAATTGCATTTCTGTATACTAGCAATGAACAACTAGAAACTGAAGATTTAAAAACAGCATCATAAGCGATAACATTAAAAAACATGAATTAGCTATGAGTTAATAAAATTTATGTAAAAGTAGTATGTTATAAACTATAAAACATTGTTGAAAAAATCCTCATTGGAAGAAGGATAGCCTATTTAACAAATGGTGCTGGAAAAATTGGCTAACCACATGTCGAAAATTAAAACTAGATATATGTCTTTCACCATGTACTAAACTCAAATCAAAGTGGATCAAAGATCTAAACATTAAAACAGAAACATTAAATTTACTAGAGAACAGAATAGGAAGAACCCTTGAAGACATAGGGG
>PVJO010028350.1:0-18264 GCA_004026905.1 Hystrix cristata
ATTTACCAAGAGAAAGAAAAGACTCATGTCAGTACAATTAGAAATGATGAAGTTAATCACAACGACATTGTCAAAATCCAGAAGAAAGTAACTACTTTGAAAAATTGCATTCCAGTGAGTTAAAAAATTTTGAAGAAAAGGACTGATTCAGAGAATCATACAAATTACCAAGGCTTACCCAAAGAGACATAAATATGCTTAACACCCCAGTAGCAAGCAAATATGTTGACATAATAATGAAGAATCTTCAAAGCAAAAAATGCCCAAGAACTGGTGGATTCACTAATAAATTCTACAAAATTTAAGGAAGTTATATAAACAATACTGTTTCAGGTCTTTAAAAACACTGAAAGAGATGGACTGCTCCCAAATTCACTTATGGAAGCCAGAATCATCTTAATTCCAAAAGACTTCTAGATTTAATAACCAAATTCAGCAGCGTAGATGGCTACAAAGTCAAAAGTCAGAAATCAATAGAATTCATATACACAAATAGCAGACTCACTGAGAGAATTTAGGGAAAAAACACCTTTCACAATAGCATCCAAAAAAATGAAGTACTTAGGAATCAATCTAACATAGACAGTAAAAGATCTATACAATGAAAACTACTGTACTTTGAAAAAGGAGACTGAAGAAGATACTAGAAAATGGAAAGTTATCCCATGTTCTGGGGTAGGAAGAGCCAATATAGTGAAAATGGCCATACACCCAAAATTTTTACATGGATTTAATGCAATCCCAATTAAAATACCAATAGAATATCTCACAGGATCAAATAAAAACAACCCTAAAATCATTAGTAACCAAAAGAAACCTAGAACAGTAAAAGCAATACAGGGCAACAAAAGCAAAGTAGGGGCCATCACAATCCCTGAACTGAAATTATGTTACAAACCTGCTGTAATAAAAACAGCATAGTACTGGCAAAAAAAAACAAAAACAAAAACAAAAAAACCCAGACCCCAGGACCAATGGAACAGATTAGAAGATGCAGAAACATGTTCAAACACTCTCAGTCACCTTATCTTTGACAAAGGAGCCAAACAACCTCACTGGAAGAAAGATACCCTCTAATAAATAGTGCCATAAAAACTGGCTCTCCATATGCCAGAGATTAAAACTAGACCTGTGTCTTTTTCAGTCCACCAAGCTAAAATCAAAGTGTATCAAAGATGTAAATATTAAAAAAAGAAACGTTAAATCTGTTGGAAGATAGAATATGTAGAACACTTGAAGAAATAGGTGTAGGCAAAGACTTTTTGAACAAAACCCCAATTGCCCAGGAAATACCACGAAGAATGAAACACTTGTATCTAATCTTACTTAAAAGGTTTTGCACAGCTTTTGCACAGCAAAAGAAACTACCAAGAGTGAAGAGACAACCCACAGATTGGGAAAATTTTTTTGCCAGCTATTCTTCCAAAAAAGGACTAACATCTAGAATATACAAAGAACTCAAAAAAAATTAGACCCCTAAAATTTAAAGACCTAATTCAAAAGTGGTCAACTTAAATGAATAGATACTTCTCAGATGAAGAAGTAGAAACAGCAAATAAGTGTATGGAAAAAATATTCAACATCACTGGTCATTTGAGAGATACAAATAAAAGCAACCCTGAGGTTTCACCTCACTCCAGAAACAATGGCTATTATCACCAATCAGCCAATAACAAACACTGGAGGGGCTGTGGAGATTCCTCAGGGAACTAGGACTAGAGGTTCTATTTGACTCAGCTATTCCCCTTTTTGGTATCTTCCCAAAAGAATTAAAATCATCAAACCACAGCGATACATGCACATTCATGTTTATAGCAGAACAGTTTGTAATAGCTAAATCTTGGAAACAGCCCAAATGCCCATTAACATAAGAATTGATAAAGAAAATGCGAGTTGTTTTTTTTTTTTAATACAGCAGAGTACTACTCTGCCATAATGAACGTTAAGCTTGAGATATTTCTAGGCAAATGGATGTATCTTGAAACCATACTCTTAAGTGAAATATATCGGACACACATGTTTAAATACCACATTGTTTCTCTGGTGTGAGAAACTGAAAGTGTAAATACAGACTAAAATGTACTATATTGAGAAAGGGAAGAAAGAGTTCAAATGGGAAAAGGAAGAATCAAAGGGGAGAGGGAAAGGGACAGAGGGACTAGAGAAATAAGAAATGGAAGGAAATAATGGAAATTAAGCTTTTGTAAATAAGGAGGGAGGAGGGGATGAAGGGTGGGGAGGGGAATGGTAAAAAAGAAGCAACAAGACATATCATTTACAGGTACAAATCCCCTACGGTGAATGCTATCGCTATATCTACATCTAAAATAAAATTAATATAAAATTTTAAAAAAGTTTTACTGAAAAACAAACAAAAAAAATTGATAGAGATGGAGTGCTCCCAAATTCACTTCTGATAGCCAGAATCACCTTGATTCCAAAACTGGGTAGTGACCTAATTACAAAAAGAAAACCAACATCTAAACACCTTCATGAACATGGATGCAAAAATCCACCACAATATATTAGCAAATAGAATGCAGCACATAATGAAAAAAAAAAAAAAAAACATACATCATGACCAAGTATGTTTCATCCCAGAGATGCAAGGATAGTAAATTCAATGCATCACAAGGTAAAGCAAAGTAAAAAACCACATAATCATATCAATAGATCCAGAAAATGCTTTCAAAAAAATCCAAAACCTATTATGAAAAAAAAAAAAAAACTGAACAAAAAAGTTACAGCAGGACTACAGCTGAATTTGCTAAAGTGTTTATGCCAAACTAAAACCAACAACCAGCATTATATTACACTGGAAAACAGTAAAAACATTCTCCCTAAACTCAGAAGCAAGAGAAAGAAGCCCACTATTACCTCTTTTATTCAACGTAGCATTTGAAACACTAGCCAGAGCAATCAGGCAAGAAAAAGAAATAAAAGGGAATTATATAAAAAAAGAAGAACTCTTAATTATCATTATTTGCATGTATCATGCAAATAGAAGAAGACCCGAAGGACTAACCACAATAAATTCCTAGAATTAATAACCAACTCCAGCAATGTAGCAGGATACAAGATCACCATATAAAAATCTTCAGCACTTATGCACACTAATAATGAACTTCATGAGGAGAAAATTATGTAAACAGTACCATTCATGGTAGCCTCAAGAAAAAAAGAAATATCTAGGAATTAACCTAATGAAGGATTTGAAAGACCTCTAAAAGCAAAACAAAACAAAACAAAACAAAAAACAAAAACAAAAAAAACAACTCTAACAGAGGAGATTTAAGAAGTCAGCAGACAGCAGAAAAATGGAAAGTTGTCCCCTGGTACTGCATAGGAGGAACCAATGTTATTGAAAGGCCATAATCTAAAAATGTCATACAGATTTAGTACAAGCCTAATCAAATACCAACGGCATACTTTACAGAACTAGAGAAAACAACCCTAAAATTTGTATGGAACTAAAAGAAACCCAGAATGGCAAAAGTACTTTAGGGCAACAAAAGCAAAGCAGAAGGTCTTACAACACCAGAGTTGAAGCTATATTTTACAGCAATAATGACAGAGAAAAAGCACAGTGTTGTAACCCACAGGTTCAACACCACTGGAATAGAGGACATAGAAACATGCTCAGACAGCTTCAGCTACATTGTCTTGGACAAAGGAGCCAAATCATATGTTGAGGGAAAGAGCCTGTGCTGCAAATGGTGCAGATTAGTAATATCAGTAAGTGTGAATAGGAAGGAAGGGGAATTAGAGGAGACAGAACAGATGAGGGAGGAAGGGAACTGAATAAAAGAAACATGCTACATTATATACATGTACCAACTCCCCAAGATGGTTATACAATGAATGTACTGCCATCACATATTAAGGAAGTAAAAATATAAATGAAGGTTGCACTGTCATTAAAAAAGCTTCTATCCTGATTTTTAAAAATGTTATTGTAACGTCACTATGATGGGGAAAACTACATGCAAGTTATTCCTGATTTTAAGAATACACTAATAGGAATATAATGTTAATTAATGCACTACTAAAATAATTTGGAAAACAAATCTTCTGGGGTCAAAAATTTTCATTGTTACACAGAAATATTCCAATTTCCTCCAACAAGGACAATTATTTTTATAATGATTTTTAATTAAATGGAATGACTACTATCTTAAGTATTAAGAATATACCAATTTTGTAAGTATTTGCCTCTCTTTTCAATAGTTTTAATAGCCCTGTATATTTTCCACATAACACTAATGCATTCAAAATATTACCAAAGAAAATTTGGGATACATGAATAAAAAGATCATTACACATTGATTATACCCTACTGGAAAGAGTAAAAAGAACTGAGTGTTATGTACATATACCAAATCCCCCAGGAGGAACAATGAATATGTACTACAAACACATACAAATAAATATTTATGACATTTTTTAAAGAAAATAAAGCATTTTAAATTGTTTAAAAAACAAATAAAAGTCACTAAGAATCCGAGAGGATGGGTATGTTCATTTACTTCGATACGCTAAACATTTTAGGATTTCTCTGTATCTCATAACACTATGCTGCATACTGCACACCCTCAATATACAAAAAACAAACAAACAAAAAAACATTTATTGTAAAAATGGCATCTCATGGCTCTTATACAGAAATCATCAGTGGTTTTAAGTCAGTACTATCAGAAGAATCACACCTAAATCAGTTTTCAAAATGCTTCTCTGTAATTCTCTTGCCATCCTCAGTGATTCCTCCTTTTCCAATTTATTGCCTATTTCCAAATTTTGCACTGAAATATGCTTAACCATCAGACACATTTTCTCCTGCAAACGGAAAAGCAAACTTACTGCAACATTGACATGGCTGCATGCTGATTAGCCTCCAGCAGCGAGCAGATTTCTACTCATCTAACATTCGTATTCAAACTCATTCCTTCCTCTTCAGCCCTCAAGTGAGAATTCATATATAAATGCTGTGCAGTAAAAGGAAAAAGTTCTTTTCTAACATGTTGTTAGTTACTATATTCATTGCATTTACACAGGACTGAAATGATGAGTTCCACCCAAAGGAGCAGATGGAAACCTCAAGCTCCCAATGTAAGCTGCACCTCACCAATGGAGCAGGTGTGTTTATTCTCACCACACAAAAAGTATTTCAGTATTCACTACTGTAACACATAGCATTCATACTGAGCAGATGTGAACATTTACAGACACAGGAATTTAGGCACTTGGGATGAGGTTCTTGTGCCCCGGGATAATTTATGTGTGTGTGACAAGTGGCCTCTTAGTGACCTAGGGTGAAAAGCAAGTCATTTGTCTCTGTTTGATGTGTAGAGATATGATGCCCAAACTAATAGTGCTGCTTCCTTGATATGGAAGTCTGTATAATTTGTGGATTTATAGTGTTGGAAGAAAAACGTGAACAATATATACAGCGTTTTATATACAGTATTTTGTGATACTGGTTATTTGAATCAGGAAAATAACACTGAGCAACATCTCTAGTTCCTTTTTTTAAATTTTTTATGTTGTACTTTGATATGGGCCTCAGTAAACCACTAAGGTCCCTGGGTTTCATTTGTATTTGCATTTTTAAGACTCTTAGAAATTTAGGAGTAAGAAACCTAGTAGGAGATTAATGGGCCCAGATCAGAAAAAGGAGTCGTATCTTTGGGTAACTTCGTGTCTTGAAGCTGCAATTTTCTGAAGAGTACAATTTAAAATCTTTTTTTCTATTTCCACTTTCTATCTACCTTTATTTATTTTTTCCAACATTATCACCAACCTAGTCTTCAATACTTTTTCCTTAATAGTCACTGAGTGATTACATCTATCATCTAGAGCAAATTTGTGTGGATACACATATGGCTAGCCAAAGTTCAAATCTTATTTAGGCTGTTCTAAAGTACACATAACATGTGTGTATTTTGTTGTTTGAGGAACTATAATTCTTTTATGCTGTATGGAGATATGAGCTATAAAACTTCAGCAGCTGTAGACCAAACAACAGGCAATCTCTCCAAACATAATTTCATAATTAATTTTTTTTTCCACAAGGTTGTTCCAGAATAACAGGACGGGCTGGGGATTTAGCTCAGTGGTTAGAGTGCTTGCCTAGCAAGCCCAAGGCCCTGAGTTCGATCCCCAGCACCGAAAAAAAAAAAAAAAAAACAGAATAACAGGACGTAAACAAGCCTTAGAAACTTAGGGTAGAACCTAATATTGCACTAATCTGTGAAAGTAAACCTTGTAAATTCATAGTTATAAATCTGTTCTTGGCTTTTTTGATTAAAAGCTCAATTTATAGGCCAGTGAGGGACTTCTAGCCTGATTACAATGCTTAAAATCCTCATTTTAGTTTGTTGCTGTTCTATGCCAATATTTGGAATATGGTAAGTTTGGAAAATGATCCACTCATTTTTCTGTAGGGCAGATATTCACCACAGCTACCCACATGTGTTAGAAGTGCGCAATAATCCAAAAACCCAGCATATGTCTTCAGTGACCTCTTCGTCACATTTGCTGTACTCTCTACAGGTTAAGGGGACACAGTGTGGCTGGACATTGCAGGACACCTATTCTTTTTTTTTTTTTTTTCCTGATCTTCAGTGCTCATCTGGGGAATTATGGTTGCTCACAATAGCCACCATAGTTTTTAGAGCCTGCTTCTAGGTCCAGTGCAGCTCCCTGCTGGTCTATTGTCATCCATTACTCCCTTCATATTCTGGCTTTCTTGTTAAGTTTGCAATATAAAATCAAAATAGACCTATGTCAATCAAAATTAACTTCTTTATTTGCAGATAAATTCGGTGAAGTCTCCTCAGGCATTACTTTTAGCACCCTCTAATGTGCCTCTTCACTGCTTCTAAAATTTTCTTTCTTAATTTTAAACATTTATCTTTTATTTTTATTAGTACAAGTTTGAAGTATAAGGATTACCTTTGTTTAATGTATTGTTATAAGCACATAATCCATGGGAATTCATTTTCACACTTCCCCTGAATGCTCCTTTTTCCAGCATCAGAGCCACTTATTTATCTTATAAATCTTGGCATAGTTAATTATCATACAAGATTAATAACCACAATAAAGAGTCAAAAACTGTAAAACACACAAGACAAATATGCCAAATCAAAGTACATTTTTAGATATATTGTCCATGCTGAATTATACTCTGTCTCTCTCTCTGTGTATGTGTCTTTCTCTCTCTGTGTCTCTTCTCTCTTCTCTCTCTCTCTTTCTTATTGTCTTTTATATTGCACTTTGTTTATATATTGAGTTTCTCATATGAGGGAATACAATGAGATTCTTCCCTTGTGTGACTGATTTAATTCACTTAACATTATGGACACAAGGTGCATCCACTTTCCTACAATGACTCCAGTGTATTCTTCGTTACACCAGAGTAGCACTATTTTCTCTATGATTTTTTTCATCAGCTCATCTGTTGATGAATATACAAGCTGCTTCTAGGGTTTAGCTATTATAAATTGTGCTGCTATAAACATGGGCATGCATGTATCATCATGGCGATAATTATATAACACTTTGGGGAAACTGGAGGGGGAAGAGCTGGGTCAAACTGAATTTTTTTTTTTTCAGGTTTTGTAGGAATCTTCATACTGATTGCCATAGTGGTTGTACCAGGTTGCACTCTCCCACAATAAAAAGAGTTTCATTTTTCCTCACTGCTTCACAACTATTTATTATTGGATGATTTTGGATGAAAACCAATCTGTCTGTAATAAGATGGAATTTCAGTGTTATTTTAATCTGCATTTCACGAATGGCAAGAGGTGCTGAGATTTTTTATGTATTTATTGGCCATTTGTGCCGCTATATCTGATAGGTGTTTATTTATTTCAGATGTCCTTTTTTTGACTGAGTCTTAAATTTGAGGGGCAATAATTCTTTTGAATCCTTTATATTTTCTGTATAGTCCCTTGAGGAACAGCTGTTAACATTTGCCCCCATTCCGTATGTTGTTCCTTTGCTCTTGGTGGCTTCCTTCACTGTGTGGAAGCTTTTTAATTTGATGAGAACCCATGCACTGATTCCTGGCATTATTTCTTGTAGAAGCAGGTTCTAGTCAGGAAGGCTTTACCTGCACATATGCCTTCAAGTATTTCATCTATTTTGTCCTCCAGCAGATTAAGTGTTTTTGTTCTAGTGTTTAGATCTTTGATTCATTTTGAATTTATTTAAGTGCATGATGAGAAATAAATGGATGTAAAACAATATTAAATTCTAAAGGAAAGTAGACAAAAGCAGGAATTTCTAGCCTATTTTCAGATAAACTGGATTTTAAGCCAACATTAATCTGAAGAGAAAAGCAAGGCCACTAGATACAGGGTAAAAGAATGATTCATCAGGAAATGTTAACAATTATAAACATATTCACGCCAAGTAACAGTGCACTCAATTTCATAAAATGGATGTTAAACTAGCTATGAGGATGACATTAACACCAACAGACTTGTAACAGGGGTCCTCAATATTGCACTTTCAAAAATGGATAGATCAACTGGGAAGAAAATGAATAAAGAAATATCAGAGTTGAACCAAACCTTCAAACAAACTCAATAGACATCTACAGCATATTCCATGCAAAAACAACAGCATTCACATTCTTCTCATCAGCACATGGGACTTTCTCCAGAATAGTCCACATACCAGTCCATAAATCATACTTAAATAACTGCTAAAGAATTGAAGTTATCTCATGAACATTATTAAATCATAGTGAAATGAAAGTAGATCTCAGTGGTAAAAGACACCACACACACTATGCAAACACATGGAAACTTAATTATCCCTCTTGAATAATCAGTGAGTTACAGAAGATATTAGACAGGTTGTGCAATCAAATGATACTGTCAGTGTGACATACCAAAACTTATGGGACTCAATAAAACACAGTCTAACACCAAAATTTATAGCAGCTAATCGCCACATTAGAAAAGCAGAGAGAGCTCAAATAAATAACCTAAAGATGAGATAAATAACCTCAATGGTCTAGAAAATCAAGAACAATCCAAAAAAAACTACTATGATGAAGGAAATTATAAAGAATAGAGCAGAAATTAATGAAATCAAGTCTAAAAAATACAGACTTAATGGTTCAGAGTCTGTTCTTTGAAAAATGAACTACAAACCCTCAGCCAATTTTTCAAAAGTAAGGAAAAAATTGATGCAAAACCATGCAATTTAAAATGAAAAAGGCAAAATCTGAACAGATTCTTCTCAACTCCACAAGATTATCACTAGCTGCTTTGGGAAACTCTAATCAAAAGAAAAATATAACAGAAATAGATAAATACTTAGATATATCTGAACTACCAAACCTGAACCAAGAGGATATAAAAATCCTGAATAACCCAGTATCATTCAATGAAATCAAATTATTAATTAAAAAAATAAACTTACCAACCAAAAAAAGCATAAGTAAAGATGGATTCACTGCTGAATTCTACAAGAACTTTAGAGAATATCTACCACTAATACCCTCCAAAATCTTTAATGGAAATAAATTGAAAGTCAATTAGTACTCTCAAAGTGATTCCTAGATCTAAGCTTTTCCTTAATTCCAAAACCAGAAAAGATCCATCTAAAAAAGAAACCTTTATGTGAGTGTCTTTAATGAACATAAATGCAAAAATCCTCAATGAGATACTGGCAAATAGTATGTGGCAAATCAACAAAAAGATCTTATATTTTGACCAAGGAGAATTCAATCCAGGGATACAGTTTTGGTTCAACTTGCATGCACCAATAAATGCAAATTTACCACATAAACAGAAGATTGACACTTGAGAGACTTCTCTACTAGTTGTGTCATCTGTCACATGGATCTGGACTTTCTAAACATATGGCTTTCTTTGGATGTTTTGGGGTCATTTAGCTCTCCTTTGGTCCTCTATTTAGCAGGAGGTGCTGTCTTTGGTCTCTGGTACCCTAGAAGTGCCTTTTATTGGGTGATTGGGTAACTCACCCCAGTTTCTGACTCCTTATTGGGTTTTGGCATTCCATTTTGGGTCCTGCTGACCTTGAAGCACTAAGGCCAAAACACGGATCTTTGTTCTTTTGTCACAGCTTTGGTTTCTAAGCCTAAATTATAGAAAACCTACAAGGCTAGTTACACGAGTCTTAAAATACGAAGAGTGTTTCCTCATCTTAACTATGGTACTTTACTTTTTATTAGAACTTTAGCTGAAGGACAGAAATTGTGTCCATCTAGTAGGAGACAACCTGCTCACTTTTTGCAGTAGGTAATAGCTGCTCACAAACTTTTGCACAATGTCACATGGAACAACAAAAACAAGATTAACCAAAGCAAAGTAATTTGCGTCAGGGTAATAGCCCCAAATTGAGAAATATGCTAAGTCATGTTTGCTCAGAAAATTTTAAAGAGTACTTGTTAGTGTACTTTCCTTGGATCTGGCTGCAAAACTTTGAAACAAAATATCAAAAATCTGGATGACGAGACTTAGAATAGGTACTGACAACATATTGGGAAAGTTTATCACCTGAAAAAAGAAAACAAAATAAATTATTTTTTCAAAAACATTTAGTACAAATTTTGATACAGATTGATTACACTCATTGTGAGGAGTTGCTACATGTGTATACCACATCTTAACACTTCTCACATCCTCTTTCCTTTTAACACTTCCCATTCCAACTCTTGTCCATTTTACATCTACCTACCTCTTTGTTTATTATGTGTCTTTTATTTTGTATTTGACTTGTATATACTTTTCATTTTTCACATAAAAGAGACTACATAATATTTAAACTTCTTGGTCTGATTTGTTGTACTCAACATTATGGCCTCAAATGTATCTAATTTCCTACAAATTAGTCAAATTCATCCTTCTTTATAGCACAGTAGTATTCCTTTTTGTATTAATACTTTATCCTCTTTATCTATTTATCTACTAATGGACACATATCCCACTTCCAAATTAGCTCTTATAAATTGTGCTCCTATAAACATGTGTATGCATGCATCACTTTAATTCTTTTGGGACAATACCTAGAAGTAGACTGACTAGGCAAAATTGAATTTCTACTTTTAAGTGGGATTTTTTGAATATTCATATTAATTTTCACTGTGGTTCTAGAAGTTTACATTCCCATCAACGATGTGGAAAGCCCCCCCCCCAAAACACACACAGACTTGCCAAGTATACTTAACTCACTTTATGATGGCATTTAATTCTAGAGTAAGAAAAAATTACTGTATTGCTTTAATTTGAAATTCTCTGATGGCCAAAAATGTTGAAATTTATTTTTTCATGCATATACTGGCCATTTATACTTCTTACGAGAAGCATTTTTACATTTTATTTGTTCATTTTTTGATTGTGTTTTTTGTGTGGAGTGTCTACTTTTTTTGGAATTCTTTATATATTCTCAATATCAATCCCTTTTCTGAGGTGAAGCTGGCATATTTTTCCAATCTGTATGCTGTGTGTTCAGGCTGTGTATTGTTTCTTTTGCTGTGTATAAGATTTTTAGTTTGATATTATCACACTTGTCAATTTTTTTATTTCTTAGGTAACTGGGAATCTGGGCAGAAAGTTACTGTCTATGTGTACAACTTCAAGAGTTCTATGTTACCTTACACTAAATTGAATGTTTCTCTTATAACAATTAGATCTTTATCTACTTTGAATTTAGTTGAGTACATTGTAAGAGACACGGGTTGATCGTCAATCTTCTGCAAGTATACAGAGGGTTTTCCCAACACCGTTTACTAAAGTAGTTATCTTTCTTCCAGTAGTTTATGCTTGTAGACTTTTTGTAAAAAATCACGATTATTTCTGTTATTCCTCTCTGTTCCATTGATCCGCATGCTTTGTTAATATAATTTGAATTCTGGAATTGTGATTCCTTCTGATTTGCTCAGGGTTGAGCAAATCTTTTTGCTCAGGGTTGTGCAAATCTTTTTGATCAGGGTTGTTATGCTAGTCTGTATGTTTTCCAATTTCACATGAATTTTAGAATTACTTTTTCTATATCTGGGCAAAAAACTTTTAGCATTTTGATAGAAATTGCATCACATTTATGCATCACTTTTAGAAATATGACCATTTTCTTAATGCTGAGTTGCCTATCCAGGAACAGATGCCTTCCCATTTTCTGATTTCCTCTTCAATTTTCTTTTATTTAGTGTATTGTAGTTATCACTATAGAGGTCTTCAACATCCTTTGTTAAATTAACTTTACTTGATGTGATTGTGAATGACAGAGTTTTCTTAGTTTCTTCGTCAGTGGGTTAATTATGGTATACAGGAATACTCTTTATTTTGTGGCATTGTTTATTTTCTCCTGCCACATGGCTGAAACTGTTACAATTTAAACAGTCTTTGGAGGAAGCTTTTGTGTCTTCCTTTAAAGAATTGTGCCACCCAAAAATAATGATAATTTGAATTTTTTTTCTTTCTTTGTACATGTCTCTATTACTTCTTTCTCTTGTCTAGTTGCTGTAATTAATGTTTTGAGTAGTGCATTAAACAAGAAAAATTTTAAAGGACAAACATGTCTTGCTCCTGATTTTAGAAGAAGTGCTTTCAGCTTTTTCTGATTGAATATGAGTTGGTCATAGGTTTTTCCTAAATTCCTTCTATCTGACTGAGATAAGGTACATCAGTGACTATTTTCTTCAAGCTTTTTGTCATGAATGTATGTTGGATTTGGTCAGAACATTTTTTCTGCCTATATTGGTATAATCATGATTTTTTTCATTGTTTCTTTCATGTGATACATTAAAATTATGAATTTGCTTATGTCGATGATGTCTCCAACCCTAGGATGAAGCCTACGTGGTCAAGATGTATGATCTTGTTCATAATTTGTTGCTTTCTATTTACCAGCATTTTATTGAGAATTTTTTTACCTATACTCACTAAAGAAATTGGTCTATAGTACCATTTACATCCTTTCTGGTTTTGCAATCAGGGTCATGCTAGCATCCATGAATGATTTGGAGCATACTCTTTCCCTTTCAACTACCTTACAGAATTTGAGGATTATCGATATTATTTCGTCTCTGAAAAGCTTGTAGAATTCAGTGGTAAATCCACCAGGTCCCAGGCAGTTTTCAGTTGGTAAGATTTTTGTTACTTCCCATATTTCTATGACTATTACAGGATTGTGCAGAGACTTTAAATATTCTTGGTTCAGTTTTAGAAATTCATATTAATCTAACAATGTGCCAATTTTTTCAAGATTTTCCAATAGGTGGGAATGTAAACTTTGGCTTTAATTGCTAATGTTCTTCTGAAAGTCAGCAGTTTCCATGGTGCTTTTCTGTCTTTCTTCTCGAATTACCTGGAAGTGGATCTTTCCTCTTTAGTAAGCTTGGCTCAATACTCTTATGTGTATTTATAATTGTAGAGAGTTACCTCTTGTATTCATTGATTCTTTGTATTTTTTAGTCTCAATTTTATATCTTCTCTTTTCATTTTTACAATTTACCTCCTTGAACTAATTTTCGGAGTGATAAATTCTTGCATTTCTAGAATCTTGTGGTGCATTCTTTGGTTATTTATAAGTTCAAATGGCTTCTCTAATGTGAGGATTCATAAAAGTAAACTTCCCTCTTCTGACTGCTGTTATTGTGTCCTATAAGTTTTGTTATGTTTTACTGGCATCTGTTGATTCTAAGAATTGTTTCATTTCTTCCTAGATTTCTTCTGTGATCCATAGAGTATTGGGGAATGTGTTATTTAATATCCTGGTGTTTATTAAATTTCTGTGGTTTCTTCATTAGTTGATTTCTATTTATAGGGCAGAATGATCTGATAGTAAACATGGAAAGATTCTTATTTTTATTACTACTTAAGCGGTCTTCATGCAGTAGTATGTGCTGTAATTTGAAGAAAGTTCCATGTATTGCTAGCAAGAATATGTATTTGGTTGTAATAGGGTAGAACTTTCCATTGATAATTATTAAATACATTTATTCCATTATATCTTTCAGCCTTAAAAATTTGGTTATTGATCCATATATTTGTGAAGGCAGGATATTGAATTTTCTCCTTATTATTTTGCTGGTATTTATTTGGTCTTTTATTCCCAGTAGTGTTTGTTTTTTCAAGTTAGTGTGCCAAAAGATATTGAGTTTATATTTACAATTGTCTCTCTTTTTGGATTGTTCCCTTTTATAAGATGTTGTGGCATTCTTTGCTTCTTCTGATCAGTTTCAACTTAAAGTTTGCTTTGACTGGGACTAAAACTGCTATACTTGTTTATTCTTGGGTTTCTCTTGCACAAAATATTGTTTTTAAACTTTGTTTTTTTTTTTAATTTATACATTTCTTTCTGTAATAGATGAGTCTCTTGAATGCAGCAGACAATTTGGTTTTAATTTATTCAGTGTTCCAGTCTGTACCTTTCAATCGAGCAGTTGAGTACATATACATTGGTGTTATTACCAAAAGCTATTGACTTATTCTTCTTATTGTTTTGTTTTTCTGTTCTCGACCCCTACATTTCTCACATTTTGTTTCACTACTCATTTTTTTTTTCATTCATTCTTTCCATGCATGTTTTTGGCTTTGTTGGGTTCATTGCTTTTGTCTAGCATAGTCTTTGGGTATTTCCTGGAATACTGGATAAGTGTTCATGAATTTCACAAGATGTTTTTTGTCTTCTAATGTGTTTATTTCTCCCTCAATTTTGAAATATAGTTTTGCAGGATATATGAGTCTGCACTGGAAGCTGTTTCATATTTAGATTTTAAAATCTTTACTCTCAGCTTTCTTGCCTTTTCAATTCTCTTTTGAAAAATCTGCTCTAATATTGATAGGTTGACCTCTTTCAGTGGTGTTTTGCCTTTTCGCTGTCAATTTTCAGAATTCTCTCCTTGTGTTGGACCTCTGCAATTTTGACTATTGTGTATCAGTGGAGCTTATTCTTTTATGACAGTTATTTCGCATTTTCTCAGCATCAATTATCTATATATTTTGTCTATTTCTCTTACTTGGAAACTTGTTTGTTTTAATTGCTCTAAACTATTTATTCCTCGTGCATTGTCCTTCAACTTCTTACTTCAATTATCCTTATTACAGTGATTTTAGTGTCATCTAGTAGGGTTGTTTTCTCTAAGTATTTTATTATGTGATTTAATTTTGTCCTGAATTATTGAGACACAATATCCACATTATTCTTTTCTGCTATTTTGGAGTTCAATGATATTCTTTATTGCTAAGATTTGTGTTTGGTATCTTTCTATAAAGTTATTTTCTTAATTTTTCATTCAAGTTCTCAAACATTCTGCTCAGCTTTTCCAAATTTTGATTTGTTTCTTACATAACCACATTGGAAAGCTCTGTTGATAGTTGCACTTTCACTTTTCTGATATCATTTTTTTATTTCACCAGTTTTAAAATATTTGTACAGCTCAGCTAACAGGTGTTTCACTTCATCTCCAGCAGGATTCCTTGCATCTGCTTTGTTGATGTCTGGACTCTTAGGTGGTATTTTATTGCCTTGCTTTTTGTGTTCTTATTTGTTGTATGTGTGTTGGGCTTTCAAGTCAAGTAGTATGAAAAAAAAGTTTGTTATTTTTTAATTTTATTTTAATGGTACATTTTAGATGTACATAGTGATAACATTCATCATAGGGGACTTGTACCTGTACATAACACATCTTGTTTCTTCTTTTTTCCCATTCCCCTCCCCTCACTCCCTTCTCCCTCCCTATCTACAAAAGCTTTGTTTCCATTTTTTCCTTCCATTTCTTATTTCTCTTGTCCTCTGTTCCCCCTGCCTTGTTCCCTTTCCCATTTGGATATTTTCTTCCCTTTCCCAATATATACATTTCAGTCTTTATTTACACTTTCAGTTTCTCACACCAGAGAAACAATGCAGTATTTAAACATGTGTGTCCAATTTATTTTACTTACCACAGCGATATATGCACACTCATATTTATAGCAGCACAGTTCGTAATAGCTAAATCTTGGAAACAGCCCAAATACCCATCAATACCAGAATGGATAAAGAAAATGTGGTTCTTTTATACAATGGAGTACTACTCTGCCATAAAGAATGATTTAAAAAAGTTTTTTGTTATGAAGATGTCTTCACTATGATTTGGTTTGCAGGAATGTGTTCTTGGCTTTATTTGTCAAGACATATTTTTAACTCTTTAATGTATGCAACTTCATTGTGTTTGACCATGTAATTATCTTGCAAGAAATTTCTGCTGGTTATAACAGAATCAACAAATTCAATCATACCTTAGTTCTAAACATTTAAATTTATTTTCATAATTTTATCTTTCTGCTGATAATAATTACAAACTCTATTATACTGGTATTTGTGATTCACTTTCTTTTGGCATATAGAGATAAGGAAGGAGGAAGGGGAAAATGGTGTATGTCATTGGGATCTGAGGGTAAGAAAATGTCAGTAGAAATGTCAGTAAAAATGCCAGTAAAAAACAGACAAAGGCTGAAATATGTTAGAAGTTGTTCTATGAGCAAGGTAAATGGCTTGGGTTGATGAGCTTTGAGATAATATTTGTGCAGGCATGTGGCAGTATGGAGATGGGAGGAAGTGTATTTAGAGACTTTCAGTAGATAATGAATTGCTGGAACCAGTAATTTTATTTGTAGGTAGTTTTGTATTGATCATCTAAATCCAATGTTATTTAAAGCTAACCTACATACATTTCAATGGTGCTGTTTAGGTTATATCATTTCTTAGGACTTATTCTCTTATGCACATATACAGGTGCTTGTAATATTTATGCTCTGAGGCAGGTTGAGATTAGGTATAAGGCAAGACCAAAGAAAAAAGAACATGAATAAGAAGGAAATAGATTCCGAAAACGAAAAAGAAGCCCTAAAAGAGGAAACAGATCAAACAGGAAAACTTTGAAAATAAAGTAACATTTAATATTAGAACTATATCCATCAAGAAGCAAAATCCTGAAGGAAAAAATAGAATGAAAATATGAAAAGAAAATAAAACAAAACATTCAACTAGACCTAATCAACTGAACAAGGAAATACTAACAAAAACTGTGAAAATGCAAACACGAATGAAATTATAAACACCAATATAAATAAAAACCTTACTGCAGTTTTTATAGCATTAATTCAAAGCATCAACACAGCCCGCTCAACACTGAGGTTAAAGTCTGATCAAGAATTCACCGTGGGGACTAGGGAATTTCCTGTGTCAATCAATGAGGCCTGTTATTTCCTCCAAACACATGTTCTGGCTGCAAGCCATGCTTCAGGTCTAAGCCACCGCAGGCCCCCATAGATCCCATTATGTCCAACAATCAGGGGCTAAATATTTCAGACATCTCTATGTCTATCCTCCACAGCATTTCCTTGCCTAATATATGACCACAAGACCCCGGTGCAGAGTCTTTCTTTCTTTCTTTCCTTTTTTTTTTCTTTTTTTAAAAATTAGTATTAATCTTAACTGAGTCAAAAGGCTTGCACGTTCTAGACACTCTATCACCTTGCTTTATATTCTGCCCTTTTTTCTTATTAATTTTATTTTTATTAGTATCTATGTTTGGTATATGAACCTACTTTCATCCTGGGGAGTAAGTAAATATACACAACTCAGCTTTTTCTTTTTTTGCTAACCTTCACCTTCCTACCCTCCTCCCTTACTCTGCCTTCATATTTTTATTCTTCTTATGATTATTCTTAGCTCATGTTTATGACACAGGATCTTCACATTTATTGTAGGTATTATTGCCTGTATATGGAGTATCAGAAATGTGCTTCTTGTCCTTCCCTTCCCTCTCTAAGATAGATTCTTGCTTAGGTGCTCACCCTGGTGCAGAACTTGCTATATTCTTGCTTTATCTTCCTAATATAGGAGATTTCAAGTCTGTGCCATCAAGGGTGACTCCATATTTGCTTTTAATTTTTACAAAAACTTTATTTACTACTTACGTCTTAGTAGAGTTTGAGCTGAGTTTATACTGAAGTTTCTCACTCCAACTTCAGAGACCAAATAAAATACATCTTGTCACATGTAACAGATTTCCCTCTGGTTTCCTTTTGGATATGCACAGATAGAACATTTGTCACCATTTTATTTCAATAGATAATGTCTCTGAAAAAGTAAAGTAAAAATTTGAGCTTTCTGCTCTTCTCAAATCAACAAACTGAGGGTTCAATAACTGATTTTTAGGAGGTATGACAACAGCATAAGAGAACACCAACGTAGAATTGTGCAAAGAATGATGAAATTAAAATTGAACATTCTTTA
>PVJO010028351.1:0-18281 GCA_004026905.1 Hystrix cristata
TCTTCCAGCTTTTCTGTAATGGTTGAAAACTTTTCTAACAAAAACTTTCATAGGAGCTCTCAATGGCTAAAGCTGGAAGGATCATAAATTACATAAATTACAATCAGATTGGATTATAATCCATAAGAGATAATAGGTAGTCTTTATGATATGTGAATTAGTGAATGAACTGAGGAGACAACACAGTTCTCTCTTACAAAAAAGGTCTAATTAATAAATGTAGAAGGAATGAAGGAAACAGAAAAATCACTACTAAAATACCACAGTAGTAACTGTTCTGGGTAAGATGCACGGGGACGTGGAGGTCAGGTGGAGGTCAGTAGGCAAGAGTTGCAGAAGCAGCAGGAATATGTGCATAATCTCCAAGTGTCGCCCCCAGGACACTGATTAATTACAAAGGAAAAGCTGCACAGAGAGAGACCCAACATGGCTTTGGTGGGACTCTTGCCAAAAAAGCATCAACCCAATCTAATCACCAGAAAATATCAAACAAACTCAAATGGAGGGATGTGCTAAAAAAGAGAACTGACCAGTTGTCTTAAAAAATGTGAGGGTACAGGTTAGGGATTTAGCTCAGTGGTAGAGCACTTGCCTAGCAAGTACAAGGTACTGGGTTCGATCCCCAGATGTAAAGGCCAAGAAAAAGAGAAAAATGAGGAGCTGTGATAACAGGGGTTCCCTGAATGAAGGGCACAGGAATTCTCTGGAACATTTTCCCAAGTTTCTGGAAGTCTAAGTTATTTCTAGTTCCAATTTAAAAACCCTAAAATTTTTCATAATTAAAAAGCACTAGCAAGCGCAAGTCCCTGAGTTTGACCCCCAGCACCAAAAAAAAAAAAAAAAAAAAAGCAACTTCATACTAAAGATGTGTATTTTCAGAACCGCCTATACCACAGGCCATGTGGTCCTTAGGCTGGTACCTGAGGGGACACTCTTTCCTCACACAAAGCCCCTGGGACATGGTGGGGGGCTGAGAGGCACTGTGGGTCTCTCTCCTACTCTGTGGGTCTGCGCTGGAGAGTGCACGAGGAAGCTGGGAGAGTGTGGGAACAGTGTGTAGGTCTTTGCTTATTTCTGAAAGAAAGGAGGGTTCCACAAAGGGAAACCAAAGATGAGACTCTAGAACTTCACAGATGGTCAAACATGGCCTTCTCTTTGTCAAGCAATTTATATGATTTTCATTGTTTGAAACTGTCCCTCTATTATTTCTATATTTTAAGATAGCACAGATTATAATACTGGATGACACAGAGAGGGGGCATTGCTGGAGATTGAACCAGGACCTCACGTGTGCTAAACACATGCTCTGCCACTGAGCTACATCCATCAGCCAGGTTAAGGAAGATCATCTTTGCCCCAGGACCACTGTATTATATATACACTTCTTTCAATACTGGGGATTGAATCTAGGAGTGCTTTATCCCAGTCCTTTTATTTTACTTTTTCATTTTGAGCTGCATATGTAGAGCTAGACTCAGTTCCTTAGAGGTTATTAATTATTCTCCTAGAGGGTGGTTTTTTTTTTTTGTGATACTAGGATTTGAACTCAGGGCCTTTACACTGAACTATATCCCAAGCCCTTTAAAAAAAATTTTTTTTGAGACAAGTTCTCATCTCATTATGTTGCTAAGTTGCCCAGCCTGGTTTCTAACTTGTGATCCTGCCTCAGCCTCCCAGAATGCTGGGATTCCAGGTCTATGTTACCACATCCAGATTCCTAGAGAATTTATAAGCCTACTTGTTGACCTACCAGACACAGCTGAGGCAGACCTGAACTCCAGGACAGGGACACAGTATGTGACAAAGGATATGCAGTAAAATGTTAACAATAGAATCTAGGTGGAAGGCGTGTAGGTGTTCACTGTAAAATTCTTTCAACTTCTCTGTATATTATTTTTTTAACAGTAAATGACTATAAAACTACAAGTGGGTATTTGGAGCAGTTAACCCACAAAACCAGATTCACACCCTCAGTGGGAGAAATCAGCACGCTCAGAAGGTCCCGTTTGCCTGTTCCTCCTCCCCATGGTGGCTGCAGAAAGGAGAAGCCATGGGACTTCTCTGTCCTGGTACAGGCCTGGGGCCTGTGGACATGGTCTTTACATAAATACTTTCACCTCTTCAGGTTCAAAGCAAATCAGAATATAGGCAGCAGCCTCTGCGTTTATTAGCCCCACAGATCTGACAATGGATGCCCAGGCTGACCATGTAGGCTCCAACCCAGACACACACTCCAGGTGGCCCTGCCAAGAGGCTGATGAATTCTTTCCTTTCCAAGGGAATAAAGGGCACTGGTTACAAGGCCGGGATTCGCACTGTGGCTCTGAATTATTAGCTGAGTGACCTTGGGCGGCTTCCTTCGCGTTGCTAAGCCTTACATTGCCTCACCTACAGAATAGCTAGCTGCCTGCTGGGGCTGTTGGGAAGAATAAACTACTAGATCAGTGGTTCTGAGTCAAGGTGATCTTGTCCCCCAGAAGATGTCTGGAAATGTCCGGAGACACTGAGGGGCTGCTACTGGTTGCTACCCAGTGGGTAGAGGCCAGGGATGCTGCTAAACACCCCCAGTACAGAGAACAGTCGCCAAGACGGAATCAGTCAGTCTAACCATGAAGCTCAGAGGTGGGGAAGCCCTCACAGAGCCGGTACAGGGCCTACAACGGGGGGCCTCTCAGCCCAGGGCTGCCATCATTATTCCTGTCCTCGCAGCACAATCATCACTATCACTGTCATCACCTCCGTGGCCACTATTATTGTTGTCATTGTCACCATTATCACTGTTGTCTGCATTAATGGCCTTGGACTTCGTGGTATTCAGAAGAGCACAGGCAGGAGGCAGAAATAAACACTGCAGCACTAAACTGAAGCAACAACTCATTTCTTTGGGTTCCAAAATGCACAGTCCAGCCCCTCAGCTCATCTGGACTGCAGCAGCTGGAGAGGGGAGGAGGGTCAGGGGAGCAGGAGGGAAGCACACCGGGAAAAGGGCTCAGCCAGCTTTAACATGAATGTCTGTGATTCTAAGTATCTGAGGTGAGTGAATTCATTAGAATCTCTCAACAACACAGCAGGTCAGTTCGTAAGAGACTAATGTATGTCTCTTCCTACCATGATCTTAACCATGGAAGCAGTGCTTTTGCAGAATTTGCCCTCGGCCAGGGCCAGCCCTGCCACCTATCTGATGGCTGTTGGAGGAACCTCAGAAGGCACAGCTCTGTCTCCCAGCTCTAATAGGGCAGCGCCAGGCCTTCCCCTTCAGCATACGGGAAATGCCCAGAGGGGTTCACTGCTGGGCAGCACAGAGGGCTGGTGACCAGAAGGCAGACTTGTGTCATAGGAAGCAGCCTGCGCAAGAAGGGTCAGGAGCTGGAATGTTCAGAGCCACCACTCAGAGGACTCTGTCCACCTGGCCACTCTCCAGCCTCTCTGACTTACCACCACGAGCCAGAGTTCTCTCACACAAGACTACCTGGGAGATCATTCCCAGAGAGGCTAAGATAGGGAGGAGCTGGGGTTTTCACACTTGTTAGGAGGAACAAAAGCAGCAGCTTGGGAGACACCGTGGGTGGGCTAGGGGACGGGAGCTGTAACAGGAAGTGAGAGGCGACCAGGAGCAGGGGCCCTAGCCTGAGAAGGGTGCCTGCTGAGGCATGGCATGCTCCCCCTTGCACATATACCCCAACTTTGCACTGTAAGCATAAAGGGGATTCTAGTGGACCCTGGCTGTCGGAGACCGGGACATGAGGGAGATATAAAATGTCACAGGGGAAGTAAAAATGTACACCTGTTGATTAACAGTTAGAAGAACCATCACTTATTAAACACTACTAACTGCTAAGCTTAGTGCCAAATGCTTTATAGAATCATTTCCTGTGTATTTCAAAGCAACCCTAGGAGACAGATTTTACATCCCTCTCTGACAGCTAAGCAAACCGAGGCTCAGAGAGGTGAATGGCTTACCAAAGTCACACAGTCGGTCGATAAAGCCCCAGAAATTCAATTCCAAGTTCTTAGCCTCAGGGGGATCTGAATGCTTCAGCACTTCACAGTAGTACTTCACTTCTTTGCTAAACAGTGACAAGTGTTTGGGGCCTTTTCCCAGCTCAGTCATCTCACATACATACACAATCGTTTCCCTCCCATCCTGTCAGAGAAATTAGTGACAATGAATAAGATTCTAAACGTGGAAATAATACTCTTCAAAAGTAAGGAAATATACAACCCAGCTAAAAGTGGGCAAAAGATGGGTGCAGGGGCTGGGGGGTGGCTCTGTGAAGAGACTTGCTTCACACAAGGGCCCTGGGTTCAATTACCAGCACTAAAAAGTTGAAAAGATCCCAACAAACACCCCAACAAAGAAGATAAATGAATGACAAGCACATGAAAAGATGCTCACCATCATGTTATTAGAGAACTGCAAATTAAAACAACAAGATACTACTACACAGCTATTAGAACGGCCAAAATCCAAAAAACACTAAAACCAAATGCTGGTGAAGATGTGGAGCAACCCGAATTCTCATTCACTGCAAAATGGTAGAGACACTTTGGAAAGCAGTTTCTTACAAAATTAAACATAGAGTAGTCACCCTTATCCGAGGGGGATACAGTCCCAGACCTGCAGTGGATTCCCGAAAACCATAGATATTACTGAGCTCTATATCCACCATGTTTTTCCTATACATACAAAACTACGATAGGCACCATAAGAGATTAACAATAATTACTAATAAGAGAACAATTATAGTGATATATGATAAAAGCTGTGTGAATGTGGTCTCTCTCATTCCCCCAACCTCGTAACTCTGCTTCTGCCAGTGTGGTCACTGATCAGCGGTAAAAGTTAGCTCTGTCTTGGTGAAGAACATCTACATGATGAGACCCATACTTGGTCTCCATCCCCGACGCCTTCCCTTTATACATGAGCCCATTAAGCAGGAATTCCCGTGCCTGGGAAGTGAGACTTGGTGTGACCCACAGAATCTTAATTCTTCACCAGGTTTTTCAGAATAGCTTCTTTAGTTTCACAAGCATTTACAAATAGCACAAATATACATGTACTGTTAATATAAAATATATATAAATATGATATATACCTTAATTCCTCATTTTTTGGACCACAGTTGACCATGAACACCTGCAAATGTGAAAGTGAAACTGTGGGTAACGGGGGACTATTAGATCCAACAATTGCTCTTCTTGGTATTTATCCAAATAAATTGAAGTTTGTCCACACAAGAATTGGCACACTGAAGTCTACAGGAGTTTTATTTATAATTGTGAAAACTTGAAAGCAACCGAGAACCCTTCAATAGGTAAATCAAATGTTATGTACCCCTACAGTGAGATATAATTGACAGTAAGAACAGGTTTGCAATGCTGATGCATAAGGCTGAGGCCACCAGATTAGGTTGGTGATCACCTCTCTCCTGCTCTGACCAGAAATTCATTTGTCTTTACTGAACAAGAAAGAGAAGGTAGAGTCTGTTTTATTCCCACTTTAGTCCAATTTGAAGAAAAGGTACCATGCGACAACTAGAACATTATACCTTGCTGCTGATTTCACCTTTATCTCATTGAACTGACAACAAAATAATCAACATTTAACTTCGTGTACATAAAAGCAGTAGCAAAACAAATAAACCTACTGCGGAAAATATATAGTGCACTGAAGGCCACAAAACCCTGCTTCCTTCTCTCACTTGAGGAGCCGAAAGTGGCAAAAATGAAGATATTAGTTTAACCACAAATTTGCTCTTCTACACATAAAACCTATATAATCAGCTATGTCATGTTATAAGGGATAAGATGTTTTCAATATTTTTTGGCTCACAATACAATCATCCCAGGGCTGGGATGTTGCTCAGTGGTAGAATACTTGGTACAAGGTCCTGGGCTTGATTCCCAGGAGAAGGAAGGAAGGAAGGAGAGAGTGAGAGAGACAGAGAGAGAGAAAGAAAGACAGAGAGACAGAGAAGAAGGGTAGAAGAGGGAGAGGGTAGAGGGAGAGGGACAGACAGAGAAAAGGAGAGGTGAGGAGAGAGAAAAGAAAGGGAGAGAGAGAGAGAGGAAAGAAAGAAAGAAAGAAAGAAAGATAGATCTAGTGACCAAACAAAAAAATCAAAACACAATCATCCATGCTACTCTATCTATGTAACAACAGTTTTAATTTTCCTCATCACCTAGAAGGGACACAAAATAATACACCAAGAGCAGTATTCATTTGATACACGGGCTTCTCACATTCTGAAGCCCCCTCTGAGTATCTGCAGGCATCTCCATGTGGTGCACAGGAAGGAGTCCCTGAACACAGATGACAGCTACCTCACCATGTCTACTAGATGCCAGTCACTTCTCCCTTCTCTTCCCAGGTGACTGTCTCCCACCAGCACCCCTGAATACCTCCTGCAGTCACCTGGGATCCTGAAGTCCAAAAACTTCTTTCTCTTGTTTAGACTTGTATTCTTCGGTTGGAGAAATACAGAACACCTTAGAGAGTAGGTGCAACACGGCTTTCCTCAATTCGTGGCCCTTTCTCTAGGATCAATTCCTTTGTTTAAGGAGCTAGACTAGGTGAGTAATAGGTTATACTTTATGTGAATGTGCACATTGCTTCCACGAGAACTAAGGCCTGTTACCCGATCGAATTTTATTGTGCTGGGACTGGGGATGTGGCCCAGTGGCAGAGCGCTTGCCTACCATGTGGGAGGCCCTGGGTTCAATTTCCAGAATTTCAAAATATATGTGTGTGTTTAAATCCTGCTTTACGTAAGGTCTTTCCTCAGAAAGCCTGTCAGCAGATCCCACACACAGCATTATGAGGCAAGCCCTACAATTTCACTGGACAGGCACATATTGGTATGTGCCACTATAATGATCCAATTAAGCTTAATGTTTAATTTACAAAACCCATAAATGTCTTATTCTGTCAGCAAACAGAAGGTTCAGAACCAAAATAAAATATCTGTCTGTGAAGGTTTGGTGATAAAATGTACTTTGTAATTTATGAGCTCACCTTCCCCGCCAAAAAAGAGCCAGCAAGCCACAAAGAGCCAAAGAGGAACCTTAACACATAGTGTTAAATGAAAGCAGCCAGTCTGAAAGGGCTACATAGTGTGTGATACAAACTATGCGACATTCTGAAAAAGGCCGGACTATGGAGACAGTAAGAAGATCAGAGAATGCTGGGAGAGGGAAGAATAAGTAAGTGGAGTGCAGGAGATTTTTAGGACAATGAAACTATTACCCCCTACAATACTGCAACCATGGAAACACATCCTCACACATCTGCTGAAACCCTCGAATTGTACAACACCAAGAGTGAGCCCTGAGGTAAACTATGGGTTCTAGCTAATAATAATGTATCAAAACCAGCTCATCAAGTGTAAGGGACATACTGCATCAATGTGAAATGATACAGGGGGATATCAGGGGAGCTGAGGTACTCTGTACTTTTCACTCGATTTTTTCCATAAACCTAAAGCTATTCAAAAACATTTTTAAGGGGTTGGGGATTTAGCTCAGTGGTAGAGTGCTTGCCTAACAAGCACAAAGCCCTGAGTTCAATCTCCAGCACCCCCCGAAAAAAACCCCCAAAAAACAAAAAAAATTTTTTAAATGTTACCAAGTGCAGTGAAAAATGTTCTTAATCTTTAAATGTTCTTCTCTGCAGAGGAAAAAAAAAAAAAACCCACTATAATCTTCCTCAACAGGAAAGAATCCTGCCCTGTCACGGACATTTCCTCTGTACTGAGTCACATCCTTCAGGATGCTTTTGTGTCAATGAATGACAGAGGCACATTGTGCTGGACAAGGAGTGTGCATGCTGTTTGTACCCTTATTTCTCTAATATCCCCGCTATCCCTACCATGTGGCCCTTGCTGGGGACACAGCCTAGTGCAGAAGATGGAAAGGTCAACAATATTAACTTCAATTCTTTTTCTTCACTGAACGTATAACAGTTTGAATCTGCACATTTATTTCTTTGTTAACTTATTAATCCCTGTAAGGTCCCTGGGGAGGGAGGTCACCTCTGTTTTGTTTGCTGCAAACACCCAGTGCATTTTGCACAGTGCACAGGATGAATCGGGAATGAACCAGGTAACGGCGCTGACACATACTGGGGCTGCACAAAGAACAGCAGAGCCCAGCACTCCCAGCCTGCACCAAAGAGGTCTTCTCGTGGCAGTCTGGAGGGCTCCAAGGAGAAGGAGTCTGGTTGAGGATGCTGCAGAAGAAGTAGAAACCTGGCAGCAAACGACAGGGCAGACTAGTATGACAGAAGTCCTCAAAGGAAAGCACTCTACCGGTATCTCTTCTCCAAACTTCAGAACCAAAGCTCAAGACAGAGGCTGGTTAGGCAGCACCAGGCAGGAAGGAAGCCCACCAGGGAAGTTTAGTCCTGCCTGGAAGTCACAGCTCCTGGCACCGACTTTTGGCAGAGCTGGGACAGGTACACACAAACACACACACATGCACACCCAGGTGCACACACACATACATGTACACACACAGAGGGAGCTGTGGAAACAGCAATGTGCACATGGATTCTCAAGTTTTCCTGCAGTAGGGCTGATGAGAAAGTAAACCATGCAAACCCGTCCCCACCGGTTACACACAGGTCCTCTGATATCCAGGCTGGAGGTGATCAGAAACAGCCAGCCCCTCAAATGTTCACACTCTACTCCACTGGATGTTAACTATTTTAACAATAATAATCCCCCACCCTGGTTGACACCCACTCAGAAATGTCTTCTGGTAAAACTGAACTTCAGGACAGTGCAAACTCCAGTTTTAGGTAATGTAACAGCAGCTGTTTCTAGGACTCCTTGCCTACAGCGTAACTCGGGTCGCCCTGCCCCAAGGCTCGGTGGGTATTGTCAGTGCTCCCACTTTGTAGATGTGCCCGGCACACTGCAGCCCCACACCCACGCAGAGGAGCACAGGCAGTGATTTATGTTGTCTGTGGGAGGCTGGGGCAAGGGCTGGTGGTACTGGGGACTGAACCCGTGGCTTCATGAAGCTAGCCAAGCACTCCTCCACTGAGTTAGGTCCCCAGTCCCTTTATTATTACATTGTGAGACAGGGTCTCAGTATGTTGCCCAGGTTGGCCTCTAACTTACAATCCTCCTGTCTCAAGTGATCACACCAAGCTTTGTACTCACATTTCTGGACCTGTACATCCAGACTCACATCAGAAGCTACAGGTATGAGACTCACATACAGGTATGGGCCACCGTGTCCAGCTCCAAGGTACTGTGTCCACAGGCCGGCTACTATAGTCAACACACCTGTGAGTCTGGAATCAGATGCTGTGGCTAACCCACTGCATTGCCTGGGACTAGTGGAACCTCCCCACACCCTGTTCCTGCTCCCTATGTTACAGGCAGTAACATCCTCAACAGTATTATCCATAGTAACCCATAAGAATGGAGTAAAAACAGCATCTGGTACATGGTAGACCTTTAAAGGGAAAAAAATACATGCCACGCTGGTATTTTAGTCCTGGTGGAATTCTCCAATTAGAAGAAAGAAATGTGAGAGAAAAAAAAAATGACCTAGATGACCACAGTCCCCGCTGATGAATGAAGTCCTGGCCTGCGGGGGTCAGCCAAAGCTGCCAGATGAACCATGGGCAGGAAACTGCACACTTCCTGCTCCAGCAGGAACTTCCTGGAGCCAGCCCTACCCACTTCCTCCAGAACATTCCGTGCTAGGCCAGGAGACACCAGGAACAGGTCACTGGGCCCTTCCTCCCCCTCCTCCCAACCTCCAGGAGAGTCAGGAACCTCCTCCCTAGGCCTCAGCCCACAAGCTCTGACCCGAACCCCTGCCCAGCGTCCACTGCCTCCACACAGGCACACCAGGGCTGGGCTCACTGCCGCACGCCTGCCTTTCTCCAGAACCTCTGAGCTGTGCACCAGAGCCAGCAGGAGATGGGCGGGGCGGCTACGGCCCTAGTTTGACCTCTTAACCTTTTTACTCAGGCCCTGACCGGTCATCCTGCCTCAGTGCTGCAGCCATCACAAACAAATGAGATTTCTTTTAAGGATGGCCAAGAACCATTCCCTCCTCAAGCGCCTTCAATGGTGGCTCTTGAATTAAATTCAGACTCCATATCTGAGACTGATGGTCCTCTATAATACAGTCTGAGCTCACCCTCCATATCTGACTCATGTGTTACAACCCGAGTGATCACACCAAGCTCCACACCCAAATCTCTGGACCTGTACATCCAGACTCACACCCGTATCTCTGTCCTATTCCTCCCACCCACTCGACTCTTTCCTGAGTCCTTTCCTTATCCCATCTCTGAATTCTTCTAGCACACTGCTCCCAAACCTCAGGCATTCACAAGTTACCTGCCACCTCTGTGCGGCTCCTGTATGATCCTTTATTAAATATTTTCCTTTAAATCGACTCACTTTTACCTTTAAAAAAATTTATTTTCAAAACAAATTTACTTGTATCCCAAACACAAACCATTCTATTTGCCATAAATAAAAAGCAACTGAAAAAACAAGTTATGTTCCAATACACACAAAAATAATCACTAAAATGTCTTAAATGCTCATCTGTACACCACCTAACATCCTCACACACACGTCTATTTTTGTCTCCTTGGCAGCCGTTGGGATTTTCAGCTTTGTTTCATGGTTATCTTTGTTGCAGTCTTGTCCTGGTTGACCCCAAATGTGGGGCAGATCCTGCAGTCTCTGCCCTTGTCCTGTGCACAGTGGTGACATGCAAAGAAAGTATTCACCTGACACCATTGTTCAAGTAGCTCAGTGAAGGCTCCCATTCTCCACCTGGCCCCAGGCCCACCTGCTGCTCGACTTTCCGCCAAAACACATACTTTGTCTGCCCAGCACCCTACATGCATCCCTGTCTACTGGGCTACTTCCAAAGATAGTACAGAGAGAGTTACAGATGGCCTGAGGAGACACAGGAGACCCTCCTGGCTCAGCACCAACTCCAGCCTCTTCTGCCCTGGGGCTGCTAGGAAAAGCAAACCACTCCCCCAGCAACCATTAACCAAACACTCCCAGCACAGACCTGCACTCTTTCCCTGGGGGTCCACAAAGTCCTAGAGAACCCCCTGCAGGAACTGGGACCCTGACTCTAAGAAACACAAAGGTATCTTCCTGGTCTTCCTGGGCCCTCAAAGCCCTGACACTCAGGAGCACCTACCAGGAAGCAGGGGCCCAGGGGCTGTGGGGAAGGCCAGGCAAGCCCAGGCAGGAAGAGGGGCTGCCCTCTTCCTCCTTGCTGTCCCGGGCACCCAGCAGATGTGAATCACTCAGACTTAAGTCAATAAGTGGCAGCTACCAGAAAGGCCCAGCTGGAGCCAAACCAAGGCCTGGATTCTCCCTGGTGGATGGAAGCCTGGCCAAGGCCACCAAGTCTCAGGGGCGTACTCTTTTATAACTGAACAGACATAGCACATGTCTTACCAAGAGAGGTCCTCTTGGGAAATGTTCATATCTTTGGTATTTTTCTCCAGTCTGCACACTTCCATGAATGTCAAGAATTTTGTTTGCTTGCTAGAAATGGCACATTGCGGGGGGGGGGTTTCCAAACACTGATTAGAGGCACTGGTAGCACACAGGATGTCAGTTCTTCACATTTCTCAAAGCCCCCACTGTCAAGGGTGGGGCTCCCTCTGGCTGCAGTGCCTCAGAAAGGAGGCCCAGGTAACTTGACCAATGCTGTAAACGAAATGGCCTCCCAAAGACACTTCATGGAGTACAGAGGGAAACAAGGCATCTGAGGTGTGCTCACATCCTGACATCTGCCTGCAGTGACCTTTTCATAATACAAACAACCTAGCAAAGGAAGAAAACATTTTGGTGGTAAGAAAACACAACAGCAGCCACCTGATATTCATGGGGAATAAGAAGAGGTGTTACTGAGTGGGACAGATGGACATAATCACCCAGAGGTTCTCAAATTGGACTCCAAGGAGCCCTGGAGGTGTCAGATACCTCTTCAGGACTACCAAGGCAGCAAAGAAGAGGTGGGAAAAAACACAGGCAGTATTCCAACCCAAACATGAGCAGCTTGGCTTTTGTCTACTTTATATATAAGGCTTTCAGGTAAGACTTCATTTGGAAAAAAAAATTCTACAGTCAAAAATCTTGAGAAATAGCCAGGCATGGTGGCACACACCTGTAATCCCAGTATTCTGGGAGGCTAAGGCAGGAGGACTGCAAGTTTGAGCAACTTAGCAAGACTTTGTCTCAAAATTAAAAATTAAAAAGGGGCTGTGATGTAGCTAAGTATGAAGGCCCTGGATTCAATCCCCAGTACTGAGCCTCCCTTCAACCCCCAAAAAGTTGAGAAGGGGGCTGGAGAAGGGGTAGCTCAGTGCTAGAGCACCTGCCTATTATGTGTAAGGTCCTGGGTTCAATCCTAGCACTGCAAAACAAACAAAAAAAAGCTAAGAAGTACTGTCATGTGCTCCCAGGCACATGGGAGAGGAGACTGTACAACTTGTCTCCGAGTTTGCAGGACGCAGCTGCCACAGGACACAGCTGGTCCTCTGGGGTGTGCACACCCTTGGCTCAGAGGCAACGCAAGAGAGGAGCTTCCTTTGCCAGGGCCCAGCTTGGCCACTTTGTCCTTCCCCTGGCAGGACCACGGGCTGGATGGACCAGTTCAGAGGCTGTAAGTGACACTGAAAGCAAGTGAAGCCTTGAGCTGAGTCGAGCAGTGGGACGAGGGCCCGCTATGGACATCAGAGCCAGATTTGGGGATCCAGAGACTGGAGGTCAAGTGGTGTCAGAGACCAGCATGCTCTTGGACACCCTCAGACAAGCACAAGCAGTAAAAGGCTGGTTTCCACAGGCTCACAGCAGCTTGTGGCATGGAAAGGTGGCTCCATATGAAGAAGCAGGATGGGCCAGCCACGAAGGTGTGAAGAGGCTGAGCACTCACATTGCACAATCAAGAACTACAGGGATGTCACCATGTTGCTACACAGACAGCAGCCTCAACGCTGCACTGCCAGAGCGCAGATGGCTGTGCGCTGGTGGGCTGAGGGGACGATCTTACCTCTGCTGCCCTACATAATACACATCCACTTTGCCGGCCCAAAGTGAGCATGCCCTGTCCTGGGTCACAGAAACTGGCCCCTATTTCCTCTTTCTCCAGGGCAAATGTGACTGAGCCAGCCAATTAGAGTATCAGGGCTGGCCACATGAACAGGCTCAGCCACCCAGGTCTTCCCTGGCTCTTGCCAGAGTTCCTTAAATATATGGTCTTGGTTGGTGAATAACGTTGGTTTGGCATGGCTGAGAGGCACTAAACGAAGCACAGGGTTGCTAAGAGGTGGAGGGACATAATCTCAATGACATTGCCAGTTGCAGGATCCACCCATGCCTGAACCACTGTTTTAGTTCCCAAGCTGCCCGACTCACAGATTCATTCCCCTTCTTGCTGAAGTTAGCCTGAGTTAGGTTCTCGTCGCTTGCGATCAAGATCCCTGAGGAAGTCACCCACCCGGGACTGGCAAGGAGTGAGAACACACACACATCTGACAGTGACCAGCCAGACATCTTAACGATACAATGAGCTTTCTGCTCCTCTTCCTAACTGTCCTCAGGGGCCTGGGCCAGCAGTACAGTGCTCTCCCGCGAAGCCCAGTGTTCATTCCTCTCCTGCCACAGCCATGCGGCCCAAAAGGACTCGCTGCACTGTGGGCTTCTCCCATGGCTCCAGCCTGGCCCATCTCCCAGGCTCTACGTTCAGGCTCTGCCGTCCCCTCTGACCATCTCTGGTCTTCACCCAGCACGGTCATGGGAAGCCAGGCTGACGTGCCGACGTCAGAGCCCTTGGACGCGTGTGGACACACACACGTGTAGACATGCACGCGCCAGCACCTGCCGATCCAACATTGCCGGGCGCTGAGGAGCTGCGAGCAACGAGGCCCTGTCACCATTTCATCTGCTCACTGCCTGGGACCGAGCAGGAACAGAGACACCAAACTGCTCACTAAACCCACAGGTAAGATTAGCAAGAAAGAGGCGAAAAGGGATAAAGTGAATGACTCACATGTGAAATACAGTAATTTGATAATTAATATAAATTGGAAATTTAGAAGTCCCAAGCTAAGTGACTGAAAATACTTTGAAAAGCTCAAGAGAAGAGAAATGAGAAAAATAAACCTATAACCGCAAAATAAAAGCATTAAAAGAAACCATGCTCAGAGAAAACGCTACCAGTGTGATAAGCGTGCATTTTATTTCTCACTGTAGAAACGTGCGAGCAGCAGTGTCACATGGGACCTGGCTGCAAGAAGCCCCTCTGGAGAGCTGGGCTGGGCCTGCACGGCTCGGGCTGGTGTGGGGTCCTGGGGAGCGAGGCCAACAGGCGCAGGGGTCACGAGACACGAATGCATGTTGCAAACATATAGTCATTGCTAAAAACAGGGACATTTTTAAAATTAAAAAAAAAAAAGATGTAAATGCAATGCAGTCCAGGGGAACGCTTGTTCATTCTCCCTGGCTATGGCCTCCACCGCTCCCAGGCCACACTCAGGCCTCCTTGGTTTCCCCAGCTCTTTCCCTGCCTCTGCCGGCCTGAGCAGCCTCTCAGCAACCCTGGCCCCATCACGCACCACCGCCCGCCCCCAAGTGCCCGGCCAAGCCCATTGGCAAACCGCCAACAGCTGGCTCATACCACTTGCCCTGCTGTGGCCACTCCTCCTACCACTGCCCTAGAGGTAACCACCACGGGGTCTGACTCTTCTCTAAGTTCCCCTCTGCCCTTGCTCTTGCCACTCTCAGGGGCCCAGATGTCCCTCCAACCCCTCATTCTTCAGGAGTCAGCAAATGGTGCTATGGCTTAAAGGCTTCTGTGATGGTCTCTTCATGCTGCATTCATGTCTATTTACTGGACAGAGTGTGCACAAGTAACTGGATATGGTGGTGCACACCTGTAACCCCAACACTCTGGGAGACTGAGGCAGGAGGACTGAAAGTTTGAGCCCAGCCCAGGAGACTTAGCAAGACCATCTGAAAATAAAAAACAGAAAAGGCTGGGGATACAGCTCAGTGCAAAGGCCCTGGGTTGAAAAAAAGTGCATCTGCTTCATCTTTACACCCTTTCTATTCTTTCATTCAGTCATTCCACAAATATTAATTGAGCACCTACTATGTGCCAGACCCTTTGTGAGGACTGAGGAGACACTGCTGAACAAGATAGGTGCTGTTCTTGCCATCGTGGAACTCACATCTTGGAGAAAGGGAAAAAAAAATTAAACAAACATAAACAGATGTCAGGAGGAGCTATTGTCAGGACTATGCAGAAAGCTGTGGGGTAATATGAACGTGAGTGCAGATGCAGATCAAAGGGCCCAGGTGGTGTCCCAGAAGAAGGCATAGAAAGCTGGGACCAGGGCAGTGAGTAGAGTCAGTCAGGCACACATTCTAGGCACACAGGCCCTTTTTGGTAAAATACCTGTGGAAAGGATGGGTGACTAACCAGTTGGAAGTCCCTAGTGTGCACCCTGTGTCCCTCCAAATACACCTGCCCACCTCCTGTCAACCTGACGGGTCGCTCCCGCTGGCACCAGGAGGAGTTTCACAGCAAACACATCCCAGCAGGCAGCAGGATGTGACCACCAGGGTCACATGTGCAGAAACTCTTGTCGCGTCTCCACTCAGAATCCCTCCAGACACCGCCATCACCCCTCAACACCCTTTTGCCTCAGAGGAAAAGTGGGTTTTGCATGCAGATGGTAAGCCACTGGCGACAGCTGCCAGAACACTGCTCGGGAGGGCAGTTCGCAGCCCCAGCTCCACGGCTCATTAGGGATGTCTACCACAGGCGCGGGACTGACCTGCCAGGCATTTTCCTTGCCCACATATGACCACCCAGGCTAGAAATTTCCTTCAGCTCTAATGGCCTGGAAGAGCACTGGGTGTCTGGTATCCCTTCCCCTATGGGCCACATAGACCACATCACTAATATTCTTCCTGCCTGACCACTCAATGGCTCTGAGCTAAAAGTCTGGTTCAAACAGAATAAACTGTGTATAGCTCTATGGCCTGAATACATATTATATAACTCTCCCTCTGCCTTTGACCTTCTAGATAACCTATAGTTTTCCTGGTCTTACTTTTAATGGGTTTCTATTTAATTACATATATTTATATACATATAGAGTGTAACTAGACCTATATGTATATATACACGCACACGTATATATACACATATATATATATATACACACACACACATATATATATAAATGTAAAATATCTACACCTCGGTCTGGTACGTAGCATCTACTTAATCTTTTTATTATAAGTACATATGTTTATATTTCTTTCTTTTTTTGTGATACTGGGGATTGAACCCAGAGCCTTCTCACTGAGCTACATCCCCAACCCTTTTTAAAGTTTTTTATTCTGATACAGGGACAGGCCAAGTTGCTGCATTGCTCAGGCTGGGCTTGAATTCACGATCCTCCTGCCTCTCTCTGTTAGAGTGCTGGGATCACAGGCGTGCACCACTATGTACCACCATGTACAAGATACAAAGAGAGATACATATTGTCACAGGCAGACTTAATTTCTTTATGCAACACAATGGAGGAATAAATGGATAGATAACAGATAAGAAAAACAAAGACAAATAAGACAGTCTTAGCCTGAAAGAATCAGCATACACTTGTACTGTGTAATGAAAAGAATATGGAATTAGAGATCAGAAGCCAGGCTTTTAGTCTGACCTCTTACCAACACTGTGAGTGAAGAGAAAAAAATCACACACACACCCTGCCCAAGCAACCGAGGTTTTATCAATTACTAAATGCCTATAGCACAACCTCCCTGCTTCCTTCACCTAGTGGAAGCAAATTCAATGCAGAGGTTGGTGGCTGTGCTAATCAGCACCAGCTCCATGCACACTGTCGGCAATTAGTATTGGAAGCAACGCTCTAGGCGATAGCATTCAGCCATAAATAATAAGACACCAAACCACATGGGCTCCTTATAAATGCTGCAGGGATTCAAAGAGAAAGGAGCCGTCTGAACCCACATCTGCATTCAGAGTGTCCTTGTCCCCCCCTCTGATGTCTGAGAGCAGTGGCTGACTGAAGGACTTCGATTCCTTGCTTCTCCCAGCAAGAGAGAAAGCCCCTGCCAAGATCAATCACACTGCTCAGGACTGGAGACGCTGCCCTGGGGCGGAGGGCCTGGGCCCCCGGCACCGGCAGTGTCCTGACCACAGTGTGCCCACAGAAAAGGTGGCACAGCATGCGCCCCCACGGACCAGCTGAAAGAGGCTGCATGAGCCAGGCCTGGAAACAGCGGGGCTGTGTGGGCAGCTGACCCTCACACATGCCTCCCGCCAGACTTCAGAGACATCTCCTGTCCCTTCTCATCCCCAATCACAGGCCCATTTAGTCCACAATCACCAGGGTTCCATGCACCTGAATCAGTGCCACTGAGTTTCAAACGGCAGGTGAAAATGAGACAATGACAGTAACTGGGGTCTTTTTCAACAAGTTTTCCAAGAGGTCATGGGCCAGGCCTTTCTTTTCTGAGGAAACAGAACTCATGAAGGTAGTAAGACTATTTCTAAATTCTGGAATGGTCTCTGCTCAGTCAAGGGTTGAAAGGGAAGGCAAAAGCAGGGAAGGACGAGAGAGTCTGAGGGCTGTCTGCAAACCAATTCAAGCTACAAAATAAGGTTTGTGTAGTTACCTATAGTTAATCCCTAAGGGAAGAGGGATGGGAGAATGGGGAAGGGACTCAAAATAAAGTAACCTGCCATCCTGCCAGGTGTGGCTCCAGAAGCCCTGAGTTGACACTGACCAGCCCCCCCTCAGCCCCGGGAACTCTTCCAGGGCTGCGCAGAGCCAAGTACACACATGGAGGTTCCTCCCTTAAGCACCTGGGAAAGTTAGGACTGAGGCTGTAGCTCAGTGGTAGTGTGTGCGAGACCCTGGGTTCAATTCCAACAGTAGAAAAAAGGGGGATTCTGGGAAATGGGCTGAGACAAATGCTCAAGAGCTCTCTGGAACAGTAAGATGCAAACTTATTAGCTGATGGAGGGACATTCTCCCCAGTGGACATGTCCAGTTCAGAGAAACAGAAAGATGTTTTGCAGTACAAGAAAGAAGGGGCAGAGACCCACATAGACCCCAGGCAGAGAGGGTGCCCATCTTCGTCAGCACACTCAGCCCTCCAGGGGCCTGCTGGTTCAAACTTTCCTTGGCTTCTATGAGTTATCCTGGCGTCCTGGCAATGAATTCCCCCTTCTGTTCGGTCTCT
>PVJO010028352.1:0-18275 GCA_004026905.1 Hystrix cristata
AGTCCATCTAACTTTTGGTGTTTTACATTATACAGCTCTGTTTTTAATGAAAATATAAATAACTTCTCCTTCAACCCAGGGTGAGTGCTTCATGTCTGATTTCTTCTTCTAGGCAACATGCGCCATGTTAGGACCCAGGCAGCCGTCCCCAGCAGAACTGAACTTCCTTGTCAGAGACTGCACCTTGGAGTGAGCTTCCCGATCTTGTGGTGGGTGACTGTAGAGTTAGAAGAAATTCGGGATCTGAAAAGAACCTCAAACAAACACACAGTTCCAATGAGAAATGTAGAGCCCTGTTTTCCCTGTAAGGAAGGCACTATTCTGTGGACGAAGAGACTGTCGTAGAGACCTGTTCTTCAGAGTCAACGGCGGACCACTGCATGAGCTGTCAGGGCTTTACATAAGAAGAGAGAAAACTCTGCTTTTGATTCTTTGTGGGTAGAGAAAGAATTTTAAACTTGGTAGATCATCTCTCTGCTTCCTGGAATGGTTATCCAGGGTCATAGGTACTGTGACACGGCGAATTTAGGGTAGAGTCACCCAAATTTGAGAATGGTGGCTGCAAGTGGGAAATGGTGAGCCTTCTAATGGTTATTCAGATTGGTCAACCCATTCGAATTGGAATAAAAAAGCTTTTTGATAAAATATATGGTATAGATAAAAAAAAAAAATGTAGCCTAAGTATAGAACCAAGAAGTGCATGATTATCTCAGTTGATACAGAAAAAGCCTTTGATAAAATTTAACATTGCTTCCTGACAAAAGCCCTGAAGAAACTAGATATAGAAAGTTCCTGTCTCAACATAAAAGCTCCATACGCCAGCTCCACAGCCAACATCACACTGAATGGGGAAAAGTGAAAAGCATTTCTCTAAAATAAGGAACAAAACAAGGGTGTCCTCCTTCACCATTCTTATTCAGTATAGTACTTAGAATTTTAGTCAGAGCAATTAGAGAAGGAAAGAAATAAAAGGGATACGAAAAGGAAAGGAAGGAGACAAAGTATCCCATTTGCAGATGATATGGTTCCATGCTTACAAAACCCAGACTCCAGTAAAAGACTCTCAGGATTGACAAACAAATTTAGCAAACTAGACGGATACAAAATCCATATACAAAATCAGTATCTTTTCTCTACGCCAATAATGAACCCACTGAGAGAGAAATCAAGTGATCGCATTCACAATAGCCCCTCCAAAAAAACATTAGGAACAAATTTTATCAAGGAGGTGAAAGACCTCTATCCCAACAACGATGAAACACTGGCAAAAGAATTTCAACAAGACACCACAAGATGGAAATGAGCTAGGGGATTAGGGCCGGGAAAAACCAGTTGAGCAAGTGGGTATAACCTGTCGTCATGGAAACCCAGGGCACAGGGGCAGATTTCAAAAGCTGGGATGACTGTGCACTTTCAAACCCTGTACTCAGGGTCAATCAGAAAAGTGCCATTTTCAATTCTTTATTTACTCCTGGCATTAAACCGAGTGGGCCTTAGATAAGACAGTCTAGATCTGAGTTGCTGATAGGACAGTTGCCCCAATGCCTTGTTTGCGTGGGGAGAAGCAATCCAGGGGTTCTGTACACAAAAGAGCCCTCCCACTGTCCTCCTGGCTGCTGGGAGTCTGCTCCAGGCCCCTCTCATTCTGCAGTGCATTTCTTTTCCACCTTCAGTCGATATAAATCCTTGCTGCCTTTTCTGTGTGTCATGTCCAGTTCTTTGTTCGGGCACCTAGAACTTGGATAGAATCTCTTCTGGACCCAAAAGCCAGTAACAGAAATGCCTCACATGTTCATGGATCTTGAAAATTAGTATCGTTAAAATGTCCTTACTACCAAAGGCATTCGTAGAGCCAAAGCAATCTCCATCAACACCTCAGCGACTGTGTTAGTTAGATTTTCAGAGCCAATGGTTTTAAGAGAGCAGATTTAATAGGGGATATTTACAATATTCACCCAGAAGCCAAATGCAGAAGGTGCTGAATGTCCATCTAGGCACTGGAGACCCAAAAGATCCAATCAAGGCTGGGAGCCCACAGCACTGTCTCACATACGTCCGTGTCTGCACATGATGGCTGGAGCCAGGAAATGATGCTCGCAGCAGAGATGACAACCAGAGCTCCTCTGAAGCAACAGCAGCCATCCTCGACAACAGCAAGGCCCCGAGCTCCTTCCTCGACGAGGACAGCTGAGTTCCTTTCAGAAGAACCAGCTGCAGCAGAGCTTCTCCTGGGAAACAGCCTGCCAACTAGCTACAGCTCCCACTCTGTCTTATGTTGCAGCAGCAACAACCCTCAGGTGGATCTTGTATGCCCAGCATCACACCAACTCAGTCCGGCTGGCTGTTCTGGCTCTAGTTGACCACATTAGGTCCACCACAGTGACATACTTCACATAACTAGAAAAAACAAACCTGAAATTCATTTGAAAATACAAAAGACCTCAAATAGCCAAAGCAATCCAGAGCCGAAAGAGCAAGGCTGCAGGTATCACAGCGCCTGAGAGCCACAGGAAGGAAAACAGCGTGAAACCGGACACAGAGGCCAACGGACGGAACAGACGCGGTGTGGCAGTGTGTGATCGCGGCTGCGGCGGGAGGGTGAGAAAGATGCTGCAGCGCGGGAGAACCTCAGGGAAACGGCAGCCAGCTGAGACCGCGGCGGTTGTTTATTTGTAACTCAAAGATGTGAGAGTAAAGAGGCAGAAGAAAAGCATTTTCAACACTGTGTAGGAGTTTCGGTCAGGGGACAGGGCCGGGATGGGATGGTGTGCTTCACGACCTGGTTTAAGCAGTCTTATCCGGCAGCAGGGACACAATCGCCAAAGCCAACACCTCTGAGAACAAACCACTCTTAATTCGGCTGACGGTGGTCCCGCAGACTCTGCTCTAAATGCTAGTCGTGCATTCCAGGGTCCCTAACTGCCGTCCAGAAAGTCCCTTCCTCTTTCACATTCACCTCAAATGCCCCTTCGGTCAGGGTCTCCCCACAATAGAGGGCCCAAATAAACCTCTCAAAGAAAGTATAATTGCTGAGAAGCGATAGGAGTGGGGGAGGTCAGAGGGAGAGGCGCTGAAGGACTCGAATCTACACTGAAATTTGGACACGGCGGGCTGGGGAGCCGAGAAGGAGCTCACACCGGGTCCCAGCCACTCTGTAATTTCATTAGCCATGTGATGTAAGCGCAATCTCAGGAAATATGTAGGCTGGTCATTAATTTCTTTTTTTTTTTTAACCAAGAACATGTATTGGCACATTGTACACATAATGATCACATTCATCACATATATTTTGTACCTGTACATGATGTCTCTTAGTTCCCCTGCTCTTCCCCACCCCTCCCTTCTGTTCCCTCCTTCCCTATTTACAGCACGTTTATTCATATTTTTCCATGATTTCCCTTTCCCTTTTCTTTCCTTTTTTCCCTTCCTGCTTTCCCCCTTCTCTCTTTCTAGTTCTCCTCTCCTTTGTATATTATCTTCCTTCTATATAATATCTATTACACCTCTTTGTCCTTATTTACAATTATGGTTTCTCATATCAGAGAAACAATTCAGTGTGAACTCTGATTTATTTCACTTAATAGTATGTTCTCAAGGAACATCCATTTACATACAAATGACTCTAGCTTATCCTTTTTATGGCAGAGTAGTACTCCATTGTGTAGAAAAACCACATTTTCTTTAGCCATTCATTGGTTGTTGGGCATGTAGGTTGTTTCCAGGACTTAGCTATTACAAATTGTGTTGCTATAAACATGGTTGTGCATATATCCCTGTGGTATGATGATTTTAATTCTTCTGGGATGATCCCGAGTAGGGGAATAGCTGGATCAAATGGAACCTCTAGTTGTAGTTTTTTGAGGAACCTCCATATTGATTTCCACAGTGGCCGGACCAGTCTACATTCCTACCAACAGTGAAGAGGGTTCCTTTTTCTCCACAGCCCCGCCAGCATTTGTTATTGGTTGATTTTTTTCATAAACGCGGTTCTTTCTGGAGAGAGATGGAATCTTAACATTGTTTTGATTTGCATCTCTCAAATGACTAGTGATGTTGAACACTTTTTCATATATTTATTTGCCATTTTTATTTCTTCATCTGAGAAATGTTTATTCATTTCAGTTGCCCATTTTTGGATTGAGTCTTTAAATTTGGGAGGTTTGATTTTTTTTTGAGTTCTTTGTATAGTCTAGATGTTAGACCTTTGTCTGAGGGACAGCTGGCAAAAATTTTTTCCCAGTCTGTGGGTTTTCACCCTGCTCTAGTGGTGATTTCTTTTGCTGTGCAAAAGCTTTTTAATAGCATGTGGTCCCAAGCACGGATTCTTTGTATTGTTTTCCGTGCATTCTGGGTTCTGTTCATGAATTCTTTTCCTGCCCCTACGTCTTCCAGGGTTCTTCCTATTTTATTCTCCAGTAGGTTTAGTGTTTCTGTTTTAATGTTTAGATCTTTGACCCACTTTGATTTGAGTTTAGTACATGGTAGGAGACATGTATCTAGTTTTAGTTTTCAGCATGTGACAAGCCAGTTTTTCCAGCACCATTTGTTAAAGAGACTCTTCTTTCCAGTGAGGGTGTTTGGCTGGCTGGCCATCAATTTCTGAGTAAGTATGCTAAGCTATCTGTAAGCATCAGTAAGTTAAAAAACAAGTAATCTTCTAGTTAGTAAGAAACGTGAGTATGGTGCGTAGCTTCTTAGTTAACGAGGAACCTGTTTTCCACACCGCCTGCAGGAAGCCAATAACTCCTGGAACGATCCACAGAAGAGTCCGTGTGTGCAGGACGCCTTCTCCTCAGCTGACCTGGTTTGTGCAGTCAGCCTGGTGTGCGCTTCCTGGAGTCCCAGCTCTGGGCACCCTGGTCTCCAGCATGTGCCCATTTGTGTTTCTGTATCAAAGTGAACATAACTAATTTAGGAACTAACTGTTCTTGTTTGGTAAGTTGTTGCCATTCAGTTTGACAGACTGTACAAAACAAAATGCAAAGAATTACCATTATACCTCCTGCTCTAAATACATGAGTTTGTAAAATATTTGAAGGCTTTTAAAGAGGCGATCCTATCGGCAGTCTCCTCCCAGATTTTTGTTCCTCCCAATCACATAACAGTAATTTTTGTTGTGGCTAATTCAGACATTAACCGAGAATCAATTCTGAGCTGAGGATTCTACATTGAGTAGCGCCGCTTAGCCGGCATGAACAAAACGTTTAGTTTGTATTGTTTTCACAAGGGCAGCAGTTCCTACAGCTGTGGCCATCTGAAGAATGACCAAAGACATAATGCCCGCAATAAGCAGTCCCAAGAAACTGTTTCGAATGGTGGACAGTTTGGTTTAAAGCCTTGACACTTAAATGCGTTCGTGGGGCAGCCCGCCAAGTTTCTGTGAGACGTACAGGGTGCCAAGCGGCCCCTACTCTCTGAAGTGTTGTAACAGAGTGACTGGACACAACAGTAACATCAATACAACGACACTATCAACGTGGTAAACAGCCAACGTACACGATACAACAGCCAGCATGGTGAGGAAGAGTCTCTGGTGTGGGTGGAATACAGGCCCGTTGCAGCATCTTCTCTCCATGTTGCGTCAGGTTCTCAAGTTCCCCCTCGGTGATCGGTGGAGCATGGAGAGTTCGAGGTTGGGATGTTCGTTTGTTTGGATCTGTCAGCTGCGGTGTCCTGGCTCACTGACTCGCCTCCTCGAGGGTCGCCTCCCATGTTTCTTTTGGTGTAAGGGGCTGTCTCAGGGCAGGCTGTCACACGCCGACTGGGCAGCTGATGAGGTCCAACACCTATCAAGACACAAACAAATCCTTGTCCCCCTGTTAGTAATGGAACAGGTCCTTGCCAATCATTTCCATCAAATCTGCGGCTGAGGCTTGTCAGTGGAGAAAAATTGAGTGTAAGAAGTATAAGGTGTAGTCTGGCTTGTGGGGATTTCCCTCCTATTCACCTTTTTGTTTTATTAGCTGTGTTTTAAGAACATGATAGGCCTGTTCAATAATTGTTTGTCCTGTGGGATAGTAGTAGAATCCTGTGAGATTTTAATCTTATAATGAATATTCCACAAAGAACAGAAGTCAGTAAAAGGCTTACTAGTATATGCTGGGGCATCGTCAGTTTTTAACGCATGCGGCGTCTGTGTAAGCTCTCTGCCTTCGGGCCAACAACATTTGCACAGCTGCTGCTGGAGCCGTCAGTAAAATAAGTAGGAACTCTTTAAATAGATTTGTCTTTAGTTATTCGGGGCCAAACAAAAGGGGTTAGAAGAATAAACTGCAATAGTTTGTGAGAAGGGGTGATGGTCCACTATTCCAGTGTAATCAGCCAAGGCCATCTGCCATGAGAAGCAGTTTCACGCAGTTATGATTGCTGTCTCTTCTTGAATGATGTATGAATAACGTTTGCGTTATAAATAGTAAGTTGACGGACATGTTTTCATCTAGCATATAGCTTGAGCAAGCATGGCCTGTGGATGAGTTCTAACATTTTGGGATGTCTGAAAAAAATCACCAAGAGTCCCCTTAGCTTGTACAGGTCACAAAGCAACTTTGCAATGCTCACTAGCATTGTCAAAATACAACTGTTTAGCAGAATATCAGAGGCAACAGGGCTACTAACATGTCTCCTAACTGCATTAATAAGGCGATCTATAAATTCCATATGAAGTTCATCGGCTTTTACAAAACCTTAGCGAAGGAGACTGTTGGCTTGCTAGGGTCTTGTCACTGTATCCCACACCCTCCTACAGTATTTGGCAACTTGCTCATAGGCTCCAACCAATATTCCCTCATATGTTAGCTGAGCTGAGGGGTTGGTATAGGGACCTGTTCTTGATAACATTTCATAAACCAGCTGCTATCGGTTACTCAGATTCATTTTAGCCTGTTCTGCAACAGGAGAAATCAATAACTCATCTATATCCCCCAACATAGTGGAATCTTTATATGTACTAATAGCCTTTTGCAAAGTAGTTAATTCGTTTCTTGGAACATCAGTGGACAATTTATGATCAGGTTCCTTGAAAGGGTTGCTAGTGCCCCAACACAAGGTTCAGGAGTCGGGGGCGCGTTAGGCATGAGGGGTTCACATCAGGCTTCAGAATGCAGCAAGGCTGTTACTTTCGATTTATCTCCCGAGTCCCGAGACGGCTCGAGTATGGTCTTGATAAGTGACCACACGGAAGAACATTTGTCAGGACACGAGCACCCTGCCTGTGCTCCTTTTGTAAAATTTGTGTGATATGTTCCCGTGTCTCCGTGTCAAAGTGCCTTTGTCAGGGAACCATGGGGAAAATTTTAAAATCCAACCCGAAAGTTCTTTAATCTGATCATTACTAACTGTTGCTCCGGCTTGTTTCAGTGAACATTTTAGAAGGACAGTGTAATGATTTAAAGACCTGAGCTGTGCCCCATCGTGGCCCAACCCTAACGACCAATCCTTCAACAGAGTTGCGACTCTGTGTGTGGGGGTGCGCAGCCTCTTACGTACCCGGATTGCCGAGCTTCCCCCTTCACGTCCCTGTTCGGGCAGCAGCTGCCGTGGTGCGATCGAGGAGAAGATCAGAGGGAGAGGAGCACTGAAGGACTCGGAGTCCACACTGAAGTTTGGACACGGGTGGCTGGGGATCTGAGAAGGAGCTTAGGCACCAGGTCCCAGCCCCTCTGTAATTTTATTAGCCATGTGATGCAAGTACAATCTCAGGAAAACAGCTAGGCTGATCATGTAATTTCTGAGTAAATATGCTAAGCTATCTGTAAGGATCCATAAGTTAAAAAATGACAATTAACCTCCTACTTGAACATATGAGTATAGCAAGTAGCTTCATAGTTAATGGGGAACCTGTTTTCAACACAGCCTGCAAGAAACAAGTAACTCCTGGAACAGCACACGGAAGACTCCTTGTGTGCAGGACACCTTCTCCTCAGTTGACCCACTTTGCCAAGTCAGCCGTTCGTGTGCTTCTTGGAGTCACGGCTCTATGCAGCCTGGTCTCCAACAATAAGTGCCCAATAAATGTATGCAAAAATGCTCAGCTTTAGCCATTAAGGAAATGCAAGTCAAAACTACAGTGAGAATCCCACCTGCCCTCAGCTCGAATGGCTATTAACAAAACAAAACTAGACGTAACAAATGCTGGTGAAACGATGTGGAAAGAAAAGAACACTCACACTGTTCATGGGAGTGTAAATTAGCGCCACCATTATGGATCGCACTGTGGAGAGTCCTCAAAGACCTAAAAACAAAATATCGTCTGACCCATCTCCGCCATCCCTGGGCACTTGTCTCCAGAGATGAAGTGGGTGTGCACCACACACCCAGTTTCACTGACCTCGCTTCACGTTAGCTAGGGTATGGAGCCAGCCAGGCGTCCAGCAGCAGACGAGTGGAAAAAGAAGACACAGCTTGGGTCCACAGCAGTGTCGGGCCATGAGGAAAGAGGCCACTATGTCATCTGCACCGTGCAAAAATCAGTACAGCGCTGGAGACACTTGCATGAGGTGAGAAAACACATTGTCAGGGCTCTGGACTGCAGGATAAGTTGGGGCAGGGGCCGGAGTGCTCCCTGCTGGGCGGGGCTAAGGGTGCTGGGCTTGGCTCAGAAAGGCAGCAGGAGGGTCCTACCCGGCCATCCTTATCCACACTGACCCATGCAGGACCTGTGACACTGCCCTTCAATCCGCACCGTGTCACCACTGAGGCAGCTGGGGAAAAGGTTGCAGGCAGTCCGTGTTGTTTCTTAAAAAGGCACATGACCCTACAATTGCCTTAAAATAAAATTTATTTAAGAGATGCAAAGATCCTGAGAGACACAGATAGATCTAGTCACAGACTGGAGGAGACACGAGAACTGCACGTCACGTAGAAGCCTGTGTGAGACCTTAGGACAGGAGGGAACTCGCTCCCAGCCGATCCACAGAGCTCGCCAAGGCAGCTCCTGTCATGGTCGCGTGTCCACGTGGGAGGGTCACCTGGGGACCCAGAGGAAGGGGCCAGAGAAGCTCTGTGCTGTACTCCTCTCTGGTTCCTCAAGCTCTTTGCACAGGTACTTTGCTGAATGAGTGATGTAGATGACAATCACAAGAAGGAATCTCAGACATTTATGTACTAGAGAAATGTAATTAAAAGCACAGCAAGATGCCAGCACACACCTACTGGAGGAGTTAACATTTTACCATTTCCTCAGATTGCAAAAGCAAAATGGGATTTTTCTAGCGCTCTTGGGAAACTGGCGGCTTATTAGAGAGCACAAGGGAGAGGAGATGCCAGGACCGATGTGCACACAGTGTGGCGAGGGACACACCAGCAAACAGCTGTCCCGAGCCCTGTCACTTGGGATCCAAAAGCATTTAACTCAAACGCAGAAGCTGGTCAGTAAATTAGAGTCAGGCACCAGCTGCCTCTTACACAGCCACAGCCCATCATGTCCTCCAGGGCGGCCACATGGGGGAGCCCAAATCCTCTTACGACATGGCGGTGCCCTGGGAAAAGCCAGTAGAACTTTCCCTCGGGAGGCTGACTCTTGTCCTGCTGCCATCTGCGTGTACCTTACAGACAACTTCGGGGTGCTCTGGATGTCGCGGAGACTCACCCTGCCCCCGTGGGCCACGTGTGTGCCAGTGGCACCTGGAGATGGTGCGGTTGCTTGCTCTCCAGGCATATTTTCTCTGCCCTGCTGCTTGGGGTCTGGCCTCCATCTCAGGGCCTCTGCCTCCTCCCCACCAGTCTGGCCATGATGCAGCTGGGGTGTCCCCCACGTCCCTCGCCCAGGCCCTGCCAGGTCCTTCCTTCCTCCCTGAGATGGCCACGGTCCCTGGTCAGTTGCCAGTGGGGACAGAGCGGCAGCAGGAGAAGGCCACCTGAGACCACCAGGGCCAGCCCCTCCCCCATGTCTGTGGGACTCTGGGGGTGTGTTACGGCTTATATCTAGATGTCCCCCAAAGCCTCATGCTCTCACAGATGGGGCTTTGACGGGTAACTAGGTTACACGTGTGTGATACTCACCAGTGGAGGGATTTACCGCTGGGTGCCGGGTGTGATACTGGGGGATGCAGCCTGGCTGGAGGAGGTGGGTCACTGGGGGCGTGGCCTGGAAGGGTCTCTCCCTCCCTCCTTTCTCCTTGATCTCTCTCTCTGCTTCCTGCCTGCCCTGCCATGAGCTGTTGTCCCTCTGCCATGCTGTCCTGCCTTGGAGCCAGCCAACTATGGACTGAAACCTCCACAAACTGTGAGCCAAAATAAACCTTTCTTCTTTACAGCTGTGGGTGTCAGGTATTGGGTCTCAGGGATGAGAAAGTAATTAGGGTAGAAGAAACAGAGTCTGCCAGCTGCTGTCCTAGTGCCCACAAGGTCTCCCTCCCTGCCCCAGCAGAGTTGCAGAGCAGGAGAAACCTGGGGAGGGGCCTGGTGGGCACCTGTGGGGCCTGTTTGACCAGGCTGTGCCCTCTGCTGGAGCTGGGCACAGGCACCAGGACCCTCTCCGGCCTCCTCCTAGCAGACACAGCCTGTGGGAGGCCATGGCCCTTACGACCAGGGGACCTTGCCCTGACGCATCCTGCCTGCCCTGTCAGCCTCCGTCACCAGCAGGTGACACCCACATTTGACCGGGTTCAGAGCACCTGGGTCCTGGCCTGCGGCCTCTGCAACCTCACAGAGCACCGTCAATCTTCACCAAGGCCCCGGGTCCCTGTGTGCTGAGTAGTGCTTGCTATCCAGCCCCAGCTGGCTGCCTCAGCCCCTCCCGGAAGCAATGCCAGGTGCAGCCCCGCCTCATGTCGCATGTGGCTATGGTGAACCCCCAGGACAGCCAAGCGCCGGCGTCATCGCCCTGGTGCCAGTGTTTGCCCAACGTGTGCCCTGAATGTGTCAGAGGCTCTCAGAGTCTGTGATGAGCTGGTGTTCTCAGGAGCTCCTTGGGACACCTTCTTACAGCTCAGGCCGTCTCCCTCACTGATGGCGGCACAGTCCCTCGCAGCCCTCCTCCGGCTGTCCCCAGTGTGCACCACAGCAGCTCTTTGCCTGACACCGTGCACACTCTTGCTGGTGGGTGTCTCTGGGGCTGTCTCTGAGAACCAGGCTTTGGCTTTCCAATGTAACTGTGGGCACATCCATGATGTCCTATGAATCCCGAATTTCTGCTTGTGCACCCAGGCAAATGGGTGCACACACGCACACACACACACTGAAATGTGTCTGCACATGTACACACATGTGTGTACACATGTGGTGCTAACTCACCCAGTGCACCCAGCACACATGTGCATACACTCATACGTGTGTACACATACACACACACACACACACACGATCTGAGCAGCTGCTGCTGCTCCTCCTCCACCCTTACCTCCTGAGGGACAGGAAGTTGAAAGCCAGGAGCATGTGCCTGGCTGGAGCCCAGGGTGTCATGGGCACTGCTAGGTCTTCCACTTGGGCCCCCAGCTGTCCCTGGCCTTTCTGTCTTCCCGGAGGGAGAATGATTGGGTAACCTGGGGACCGTGGGCAGCCCGGGCCCCCAGCCCAGCCCCCCAGCCCAGCCTGTCAGCCTGCACCTATGGTTGCTTCTCTGTCCCCCAGGAGCCCCAGTCCTTTTAGTCTTGGTGGCTGAGCAGTTTGGCTGCCCGACAGGCCCTGGGCTCCTGCTACCTGGGTGCATGGGTTCACATGGTCACGTGGGTAGGGGATGGAGGTGTCCTCTCCCGGGCCTCAGCACCACCCGCGTGTGGCCCCAGCCTCTTATAGGCCCTCTCAGGGTCTCAGATCCAGGGCCCCTGGTGTTGGAGGTGGCCTTGGCCACAGAGTCACCACACAGACTGAGCCGCCCTCCACGGAGAGCCAAGCCACCCCTCTGTCCCATGTCCAGGTGCTGTGTCTGAGAGTGGCCCAGGAGCTCAGCCCACCCAGGGATGACATCCACTGCAGACCCCAGAAGCCACTGCAGGCCATGTGGGGCTGGGGCCCAGAGCCCGTGCCCCAGAGGCAGAAGCAGGGGCCCCTGCCCTGTGACCCCTAAACTTGGGGGCACAAGCTGCTGGAGGGCCAGGGCAGTGTGCATGACCCTGCTGCTGACTGTCGTGGTGCTGCAGCCCACCTGAGCAGGGGTCTGGGGTGCTCCAGACCCAGACATGAAGGCGTGCTGTGCGGGAGCCATGGCCCAGCCCAGCACCCCCCTGACCTTTTCAGCAGAAGCGCCTGTCGCCCCAGGGGTGCCAGCGGCCCGCCCAGTGTCCTGGTTATCCAAACACACTGATCCGGGGTGGGGGGGCACTGCTGGGCTCTGCGGGTATATTTGCAGCCACATGGGGCCCCCCGCCCACGCAGACCTGCTGCACCTGACAGCGTGTCAAGATGAAGCTGCTGCTGCTGAGTCTCGGGCTGGGCCTGGCCTGTGCCCTGAAGGATGCCGGCAAGGCGCCTGTGCAGCCCGGTTTCCAGGCTGAGGAGGTGCGTGCCCAGCCTACGGGGGAGGCAGGAGGGCACCCCCTGTTTCCTGAGGATTCTCCTGGGCCTGTCCCCTCAGAGCCCTGGGCACCCCGACACCCCAGGGCTCCTCGTGTACTCTGATGCCCATAGCACTGTGCACGGGAGGACGATCAGCCCTGCTGTGCACGCAGAGACACCAGGGCGAGTGCCTTGGCTCTGTCCCTTCATTCTACTCGGCTGGGAGATGGCAGCCAGTAGGGTCTGAGCCATACTCCACCCTGAGAACCCCAGGCTCTGACAGCATTCACAGGGGAGCCAGGCGGGTCTGTACCCCACAGCCCTGCGGGGTGCACCTGCCCTCCCTGCTGTATGTAGCCTCCAGGCAGATCTCCTGGGCACCGTGGTCAGGCGGCGTCTATGCTGCAGGTGGAAGGACCCTGGCACACCCTCGAGCTGGGTGCCACTGACCGGTCTGCCATTGAGGAAGGCGGTGCCTACCGGTGCTTCATGACTGGCATCAAAGTCCTGGAGAACGGCAACCTGAACGTCACCTACTACCTAAGGTGAGGGGCTGGCTCAGCAGTGGCCCCATCCCAGCCCTTCCCCAGGGACCCAGCTGTGCCCTGCTCAGTCTCCAGGCTGCCCTCCTGGTGGGTGGGGCGGCACCTGCGGCTCCTCCATGACGTTCTGGAGGCGTGTCTGAGAAGCTGACTTCTCGTCAGGAAAGAGGACGGGAAGTGCGTGAAGGAATTCTTCATTGGGGAGAAGACGGACACTCCCGGCCGCTATGCCTTCCAGTGTGAGTAGCGTGACCCGCTTCCTCCCCAGGTGGGAGCTGGGCTGGGTGGGGCTGGTTGTTGGTGTAAATGTGATGGGAGGGGTCTTCTCCAGAAGCTGGAGTGGAAAGCTGGGGGCCAGAATGGAGTGGTGACCCCGAGACCTGGCAGCCTCACTCCCTGCAGCTCAGAGTCCAGAGCAGCGGCCTGCAACCAGGTCCCCGCATTCCAGGGCTCCCTGTAAACTGTGGGGGCCCCTTCTGTCCATGAAATGGCTGGAGCTGGGGCCAGAGGGAGGAGCAGGGCTCAGAGCCTCCTTGCCCAGCCCTGGGGTCTGGGTGGCTGGTTGGAGCAAGGTGGGGGATGGAGGGAGCCAGGCTGCAGAGGGAGGGCGAGGCATGGATGCTGGGCCAGGGCTGGGGAGCAGCTCTGGCCGCCTCCTCCCCCTGGCACCAGCTGTCCCCAGAAACAGAGGAACAGAGACAGGGATACAGAGAGAGACAGGGACACAGAAAGAGGGACAGAGACAGAGAAGAGATGGGGAGATGAAGAGAGACACACGCAGATGAGACAGGACTGGAGAGCGAGATGTCTGACTCCTGAGCAGGAACCTTTCTTATGTGACGACAAAAAAGCAATCTGAAAATGGGTACTGTTGAGAAAGGTGAGGAGGTTTTGTATGGAAGCGTGCCCAGTGACCAGCGGCACACTGGGAGGGCAGGAAGGCACGGGACAGGGCCGATCGCCACGGTCCATTCGGGCAGAGGACGCACGGGTCATATGTCTGGAGAACGCCACGTACCTCGCTGGGGCAAGATGATGGCTGCTGGCACTAAGAGGAAGGGAGAAAGGGCAGGCTTAAAGGCTTAGCTTGGAAAAGCTGCCAAGCAGCAACAGTCCCTGCGTCATTTATTACAAAGCAGGTCTCATACCCAGGATTGGGACTGTGAGAGGCCGACAGACTTTTTGTTGGACAGTCCTGATCAAAGTAAAGTTGGTTTATAGTTGAACAGATGTTTTCCCTTTCCAGAGATATGGCTGGACTTGAGTAGCAATGTCCGACTTTTCACAGAGACCGGGAAAGTCCTGCCGAAGCCTGCTGAAGGCCAGCTTTATACTCAGTTCATGTAACTGGTGATGTGAACGTGTTTGAATGCCGGAGAACCCTGCACCATCTCAGAACCAAGCTTGACTCGCCTGCTTCAATTGTGTTTATTAACCCGTTACAGGCAGTGGTTGAGGACAAGGAAGCAATGTCTGTATTTTTGTTTTTGACCATGCCAGTTTAGTTAGACTTCTCTGTATCTAAAGTGCTGCCGTTTACTTATTGAAAGGCATTTTAGTGTGGCGTATGTATAGTAAAGAATACATAACACTTCTCAAAAAAAAAAAAAAACAAATAAATGACAGAAACAAGACAAAGAGACAGACGGAGAGCAGCGCTTGGCGAGGCGCCTGGGTCTGCGGGGCTGAGCTGGGGGGGGGGCGGCTGCCTGGGCTGGGTGGCCAGTGCTGGATCCTGACAGCCTGGGCCTCTTGTGTCTCCTGCCTCCCTGGGTAGACGAAGGCAAGAACACCTTGACGTTCGTGGCTGCAGGCAGCGACTTTGTCATCATGGACTTTGAGAACCACAGCCTCAACCTCGTGGTGGTTGAGCTGCAAGGTGGGTGCCCAAGCCGGCCTTCGGAGGACGGGAGGAGGCCCTTGTCTCAGGACTTGACAGAGTGGCCCGGGACCTCAAACTGGGGGAAGTAGGCACTGAGGGGTGGCTGTAACCACGGCACCCCTGGGCCGCAGCTCGGCCTCCCTCTCTCTCGGTGAGCGCACCCGGGCAGGAGGCCTACAGCCAGCACTTGTCCAGGCGCAGCATCGGGCCAGATGGCGTGGAGGACCTGACTGAGCAGGGTGAGCTGCCATTTTGTCCCTGCACCTCTCATGGGCCCAGAGAACACAGCCTCTCAGAAGACCCTCCTGAGGTGGCCGGGCCAGGATGGGGCTTGCCTGGGGGGTAAGCTGGGGCTGGGCAGTGGGGAGAGGTCCCTGACCTCCCTTCTTCCACCCGCAGCACGCTGCCCCTCCTCAGGCTCCTAGGTGAGTAGACACCTGCCCTTCAGCTCTGCTCTTCTGGCGACCTCGGAGGGCCACCTGCTGAGCCACCCTGCTGTGTGGCCGGGTGCAGAGCCCAGCCCGAGTCTCCGTCAGGAGGACCAGGAAGACGGGCTGTGCTGGGGCTCATGAGGCAGTGGCGGCCCCCCAGGAGCTGGAGGCTCCAGGCCTCAGGATGACTGCGGCCCCTGGCCACCAGGGTCCCAGAGGGGGCACAGAGCAGAGCACAGACCTCAGCCTCCCTCCGCCCCATCTGCAGTCACCCCTGCTGGGTGACCTCCATGCACACACAAGCCTGTGCACGCCGGTGCATACTGCTTATGCAGCACACACACACACACACTCCTCCTGGCCACTCCCTGGTTGGCTGATCTTACCCCTGGTTTGCTCCCAATTTCCTGTGCCCTGCCCCCTCTTCTGCATGTAGCCCCCCACCAGCTGCTGGGTCTCCCCGGGACCCCAGCAGGCTGCCCTGGCCCTCACTGCACCCTGGCTTGTGGGCCAGCCCTGTCCCCACTCCTCCAGGGCAGCAAGGTTCAGTCCTTTAGCTCCTCCTCAGCAGTTTGGGAATGTGGGGACACACACAGTCCCCTCAGGATTCCCCAGAATCACAGCCGGAGGATGGCAGGAGGCTGGGGTCTGTGACCTCCAGGCCTTGGCCCTGGTGGGGTGGGTGCTTGGTGCTGAGGTCTGGGAGGCTCGGGGATCTAGTGGTTCAGCCACCAGGTGCCCCGGGCCCTGGGGATGGGGACAGCAGGACAGTGGAGGGGAGGGCAGGGCCTGGGAGGAGGGGACAGCTTCAGGAGATGCCGGGGTCCTGCTGGGCTGGAAGTGCAGCAGAGTATCTGGTCCCCAGGTCCCCGAGTGCATCGGTGACTGGCGCCTGCATCTCCTGTGTCCCCCACTTCCAGGTGCCTCCCCCTTCTCCTTGCAATAAATAGGCTCTGCATCTACTCATGGCTCCCGTCTTCTTGTTGGCACCCGGTGGCGGTCGGGGCTCCTAGGCTCCCAGAAAGGGCTGGCTGGTGGGGGCAGGAGAGCCCTGTGTCCCCAGCCCTCAAAACAGAGCGAAGGGCAGCCGAGCCTCTGGGTTCGCAGCGGGAGCGGGGCGGTGGGGGGAACCTGGAACAGAAACCCAGGATCCAGGAGCAGCTGGGCTGTGGAGGGGCCATGGGGTGCACCGAGCCCCAGTCCCCACCTGTCCGTGCTGACCCAGGACCCCTGTCTGTCCCGCCCAGCCCTCTGCATCCCTGAGTCAAACCAGCGCCTGGTGAGGCAGCACTTCAGGCTCCCGGGCCGGTCCGGGACCTCCCAGAATGGAGGAGGGTGGGGCCGAGGCCCAAGGAGCTGCAGAGGCTGGGCACAGAGGATGAAGGCCTTGCGTTGGCAGACCAGGCTCTGCACCTGACCCCAAGGCCAAGGAGGACCCTAGAAATGCTGGCACCATGCAGGCCTCGACACGTGGGCAAGGGTGTGGGGTGGAGAGGGGATGGGAGGGCAAGAGGGAGGTTTGCAGTAAAAGGGGACACAGGCCTCGCTGGCTTAGTGTCCTGCTGCACTGGTTCTTGGTCCCCGTCACACAGGGGCCAGAGATAAGTGGGCATGAGGGGGGCGAGGACCCGGGGGGGTGGAGGAAGACACGTCCCAGGAGGACTGCAGCTGGCTGGGCCCCGTGGGCGGTGCTGACAAGCCTGCGTCCTCCTTTCCTGACTCCTCGTGGCCTCACTTGCTCCCAGCACAGACTGGCAGGGCAGCTGGGCTCTCAGGGGGCAGCCTCCGCCGAGCGGCTAGGTCAGGGTAGACGGCAGGGCAGCCAGGCTGCAGTTCCTGGGTGGTCGCAAAGAAGAGGAGCTGGCTGGTAGCTGCTCTGCTCGTCCCCCAAGCTGTGATGCTTGCGGGAGGGCTGCTGCTGCTGCTGCTGGCTCCTGGCCTGGGCCTGGCCAGCACCCAGAGGGCTCTGGAAGACACACCTGTGCCGTCCAGCTTTGATGTGTGGAAGGTGGGTGTCGTGGGCCAGGCCCCACTTGGCGCTGGACGAGGCCTGGAGGGTGCTTTGGCAGGAACAGGGCAGAGGTCTGGGGACGCAGGGTACATTCGTGAGGCCCATCCTCCCCACCCACTCCAGGTGAGCACAGCTGGGTCTCCTCCTCCCTGTCTGGCCCCCGCCTGCCTGCCTCTGGGGTTCCGGCGGGGTCAGCATGGGGGCTGCGCACAGTTCCGGGCCTGAAGAACACAGAACAGTTCTGGGATACAGTAGATTTTCCACCTGCCCTCTCTGGACTCACAGGGGACGAAGCTCAGTCCAGACTGGGCAGGGGCAGAAGGAGGGGGGCAGCAGGGAAGAGGTGGGGAGTTTGTTCAAGGCAGGAAGCCATGGCTTGTGCCCACCCGGGACCCAGGAAGTTCACTAAGATACTGCTGGGCCCACTCAGATCCCATGCTGGGCCCAGAGACAACTGAGGTAGGGCCAGCAGCCTTACCTGCCTTGTGCCCACGCCCACAGGTGGAGGGACGTTGGTTCACACACACCTGGTGTCCTCGGAAGACCCCCCTGCTCTCCCTCTGCTCCCTAGTCTCTAGGCCTTTTCAGATTCCTAACCGCAGCATGGGCTAGTTATTTTACCCACCTGGCCAAACCAGTCTCCCTTTTGTTACTTAAATAAACTTTCCCAATGCCCTAAAATTCGCTCCTGCAATTCATTGCCTGCGCGAATAAAGAACCTGGAGATATATTTTCTAAATCCTCCTTCCCATCTGACAACATTTTTGGTGAAGCCAGCCAGGAGAGAGACTTTACCGGACCTCAGAGGCACCACCTGACCCAGATCCAGCTACAGGGAGATAGAACCAGGACTACGCTCCAGCCACCACATACAAGGAACCCAGGCAAGATGAAACTCCACTGGACAAAAATACTGTCCAGCGGACTTTCATTCCTCTCTCCTCTCTTTCTCTTTTTATGGCTCTATACCGTGCAGA
>PVJO010028353.1:0-18278 GCA_004026905.1 Hystrix cristata
ATATCTTTCCATTTTCTGATATCTTCTTCAATCTCCTTTTTCAAACTACTGTAGTTTTCATTGTATAGATCTTTTACTTCCTTCTTTAGATTGATTCCTAGGTACTTCATTTCTGTGGATGCTATTGTGAAAGGTGTTGTTTCCCTAATTTCTCTCTCAGTGAGTCTGTTGTTTGTGTATAGGAATGCTATTGATTTCTGAGTGTTGACTTTGTATCCAGCTATGCTGCTGAATTTGGTTATTAAATCCAGAAGTCTTTTGGTGGAGTTTTTGGGGTCTTCTATATAGAGTATCATGTCACCTGCAAATAATGATTTAAATTCTTCTTTTCCTATCCTTATTCCTTTTATTTCTTTCTCTTGTCTAATTGCTCTGGCTAATGTTTCCGGAACTATATTGAATAAGAGTGATGAGAGCAGACATCCTTGTCTTGTTCTGGATTTTAGAGTGAAAGCTTTTAGTTTTTGACCATCATGAATTCAGTATGATGTTGGCTGTTGGTTTGTCATAGATGGCTTTTATCAGATTGAGATAAAGACCGTCTATTCCAATTTTCTGCAGGGCTTTTATCATAAATGGGTGTTGGACCTTGTCAAATGCCTTTTCTGCATCTATTGAGATGATCATATGGTTTTTGTCCTTGGCTCTGTTAATATGGTGTGTCACATTTATTGATTTGCGTATATTGAACCATCCCTGCATCCCTGGAATGAATCCTACTTGGTCATAATGTATAATCTTCTTGATAATTTGTTGCATTCTGTTTGCCAGTATCTTACTGAGGATTTTTGCATCTATGTTCACTAATGAGATTGGCCTGTAGTTCTCTTTATTCATTGGATCCTTCTCTGGCTTTGGTATCAGGGTGATGCTTGCTTACAGGAATAAATTTGGGAGTATTGGTTCTGTTTCAATTTCGTTAAAGAGTTTGAGAATTAGTGGCATTAAATCATCTCTAAATTTCTTGTAGAATTCAGCAGTGAATCCACCAGGACCTGGGCTTTTCTTTGTTGGTAGGTTTTTAATTACTTCTTCAATTTCAGTGGCTGATATTGGGTTATTTAGAGTTTTTATATCTTCTCGATCCAGTTTTGGTAATTCAGATGTATCTAGGAATCTGTCTATTTCTTCTGTGTTTTCGATCTTATTAGAATACAGGTTCTTGAGGTAGGTATTGGTGATCTTCTGGATTTCTGCAGGGTCTGTTGTGATTCCACTCTTTTCATTCCTAGATGCATGAATTTGACTCTTTTCTATCTCTTTTTAAAAAAGGTGGGCTAAGGGTTTGTCAATTTTATTTAATTTTTCAAAGAACCAACTCTTTGATTCATTGATTCTTTGTATTATTTTCTTAGTTTCAATTTCATTAATTTCAGCTCTGATCTTTTTAATGTTCTCCCTAGTATGAGCTTTGGGTCTGACTTGCTCTTCTTTTTCTAGAAGCTCAAGGCTCAATGTTAGGTTGTTTATTTGAGCTTGCTCTGTTTTTCTGATATGGGAGTTCAATGCTATAAATTTCGCTTGTAGGACTGCTTTCATTGTGTCCCATAAATTTTGGTAGGTTGTACTGGCATTATCATTCAATTGTAGAAACTGTCTGATTTCTTCTTTAATTTCATCTGTGACCCAATGATTGTTCAGGAGGGTGCTATTTAATTTCCATGTGTTTATGAAGTTTTTGTGGTTCCTTTTGCTGTTTATTTCCAGTTTCAATGCACTATGGTCTGATAGTATGCATGGGATAATTTTGATTCCTTTGCATTTACTTAAGCATGTTCTATGAGCTAGTATGTGGACTATTATGGAGAAAATCCCATGTACAGCTGAGAAGAATGTGTATTCTGATGTTGTGGGTTGGAATACTCTGTACACATCTACTAGATCCATTTGTTCAAGAGTTTGGTTTAGTTCTGATATTTCCCTGTTGACTTTTTGTCTAGCTGATCTGTCTATTTGTGACTTTGGGGTATTGGAGTCCCCCATTACAATCATATTAGTGCTTATTTGGTTTTTCATGTCCATCAATATTTGTTGTATGTAGTTAGGCATGCTGGCATTTGGAGCATATATATTTATAATTGTCATTTCTTCTTGGATTGTTCCCTTTAAAAGGATGTAGTGCCCTTCTTTGTCTTTCTTAATGAGTCTTGGCTTGACATCCACTCTGCAAATAGAATGGCTACCCTTGTTTTATTTTCTGGATTCCTGTCATATGAAGTATTGTTTTCCATCCCTTGACTTTCAGTGTATGAATTTCTTTTTGAATTAAATGTGTTTCTTGTATGCAGCATATTTCTGGGTCTTGCTTCTTGACTCATTCTGCCAGTCTTCTTCTTTTGATTGGTGAATTGAGACCATTTACATTGATGGTTATAACTGACATATGTTGGATTATTCTTGTCATGTTATTTACCTATTGTTGGCTCCCTATTTTTCCCTTCTGTTTATTTACTTGCCTTGCCTGAAGGATTCATTCTGTTGCAATTCCTGGAGTTGTAGTCTTCATTTTCTCTTTCCAGAATGTCCTTCAGAATATTTTGGAGTGCTGGTTTGGTGGTCATGAATCTCTTCAGGTTTTCTTTGTCATGGGAGTGTCTTACTTCTCCATCAATTTTGAAAGATAGTTTTGCTGGGTAAATCAATCTTGCCTGAAGGTTGTTGTCTTTCAGGGTTTGCAATACTTCACTTGAAGCTCTCCTTGACTTGAGTGTTTGTGTTGAGAAGTCTGCTGCTAGTCTGATGGGCTTTCCTTTATATGTTATTTATTTCTTTTCTCTAACAGTTTTTTTTTTTTTTGGTGGTACTGGGGATCGAACTCAGGCCCTTGTGCTTGCAAGGCAAGCACTCTAATCACTGAGCTAAATCCCCAGCCCTCTAACAGCTTTTGATATTCTCTTCCTGTGTTGAATTTCTGGAATCTTGACTATTATATGCCTTGAGGTAGATTTTTGTTGATCATGGGTAATTGGAGTTCTGTATGCCTCACGTATCTGTATGTCCAGTTTTTTTTTTCCATACTTAGAAAGTTTTCTGCCATTACTTCTTTGAACAGGTTTTTTATGTCATTTGTGCTATCTCCTGCTTTTTCATTGATTCTGATCAATCTTGTTATTTTTCTTTCTGTCATCTAGCAGTTGTCATATATTGATGTTTTATGGTCCCTTACCATTTTGAAGAGCTCTTTCTTTCTCAATTATTAATCACAATCTTGTCTTCTATATCTGAGATTCTCTCTTCACATTGTTTTGTTCTACTGCTTCACATTTTTTCTAGATACTTTCAATGGAATTTTTAATCTCTTGGACATCTGTTTGAATCTGTTTCATGAATTGCATTTCTTTCCTGTGTTGAGCATTTATGATTTCCATCATTTTCCTAAGCTCCTCTATTTTTTTTTTAATCTGTATCTGCTCTAGAGTCACTAATCATGTCTTTCATTCTGGAAATTACTTCTGTTTTGATGTTTTCTAGAGCTTCATTCATCTGCTTTGTTACTTCTGCTGTTATTGCTTCCAAGAGTCTGGGTTGGAAGCTTTCAGCTTGTTCTACTTCATTACCCTGTGGTTTGCTTTTGGTGAGCTGGAGGTATGGGGTTGCATCTTATTCATGTGTCTTCTCATTTTCTATTTTTTCTTCTTTAGTTTGTTTCCTGGGTTGATGCTTATGAATTTCTTGTGGCAGGTAGCTTTTTTGTTAGTTTTGAGAACCCTTTGGAAATGACTACTTCCACCAAAATGTCTTACAGTTGTAGCTGGTTTTTATGTTATGAGTCTGTTGGAAGATCTTGCCTCTTCAATTTATTGGGGCTGAGAAGTTGTGTCTATTTGGCCAGCCCCTAGTTCTTTGTGGCCTGTAGTGTTATTTGTGACCGTCTGCCAATCTCAGTCTTGGCATGCAAGGAGGAACTGAGTAGAACAATTCTGTCACCTTGGCTTAAGTAGTACAATCAGCAACAACAATAGCATCAAACACAGTCTAGAAAATGAAAAACTGTGGTAACTATTGATCTGCCACCTTTAAACATATGAACTAGATTTGTGGTTATATAACAATATCCAAAATAAATCAGAAATTTGTGTACAGTAAATATGCCCACAATACGGTGATTTTACTGTCAGGGGAGAAAATTTAAACGAGATTAGGAGGAAATAATAGATAAATAGAAGAGAAGGAGATGAGAGGCAAGATTGGAAGCCAGGGGAAATTATACAGACTTTGGGGAGCTAGTAAAGAAAATAGGAGGTAAGGAGAGAAGGAAGAAGTAAAAAACAAGGAAAGAACAAAACAATAACAGCAAAAAACTAGAAAGTAACTTTCCTATAAAAACAAGAAAGAAAAAAAGTGAAAAAGAAGAGCAGAGAGGGAAAATAATACCAAAAAAAAAAAAATAAAGAGAAAAGAAAAAAAAAGGTCCACTTCTAGGCATGTCTCTTCTGTCACTGGTAGAGTAGAAGGCCCAGGTCCTTGTTGATTCATCCCAGTAGTAGATTTATGGCAGGGTAGTGAGCATTCCCAGTTGAGTTCCATAGCAAGGCTTGGTGCCAATTCCATTGAAGTTGAGCCTGATCACTGGCTGTGGGGTTGAAACCCAATTTGTTCACCCAGAGATGCCCTGTGTGTCTCCCACTGGCTTGGACTCAGTTCCCTGCCAGTTTGAACTTGGCTCTTTGCCCTTCTGCCAACTTGAGTTTGAACTCTGCTCCGCCTTGCTCCACCTTGCCCCAGCACCAAAAGCTGCTAGCAGCTTTTCTGAGTTCTGAGCTTGGCCCCTTTCCAAGATGGTGATCTGCCAATTGCCACCCTCTTTTGGGGACTGTTTGAGATCAGATGACTCAGGTAACACCAGCCACTGCAGTCTGCCATGTCCACCACTGCACTCATTTGTGTGTCTTTCTATGGAGGTCTCTGGGGTCTCCAGTAGTCACCGTGCATCTTCAGGCTCAATCTGCGTCACTTGTGCCAAGATCTGGGGCTGCAAGTTGGGGCGGTGAGCTGGGCTGTGAGCCAGGCCTACACAGGGGCAGTGAGCTGGGGCCATGACCTGGGACTGCAAGCTGGTGCTGTGAGCCGGGCCATGATCTGAGGCTGTGAGCCCAAGCCATGACCTGGGGCTGTGACTTGGGGCTGTGAGAGCCAGAGCTCTGGGAGAAAGCACCATCCGTCTGTTACGACCTTCCTCTGGGCTGGTCTCTCCTTTTGCTTTCCCCGTGGGCTTCAACTCTTGCTTCAGATCCCTGCTGGGCCCTGAGAACATGCTTCCCTCCTTCTTCTCTTCCCTAAATTGCTATATTCCAGTGTCTGCACAACAAATCTCAGAGAGGCTCTTACTCTGCTTCTCTCTGCTCCACCATCTTCCCAGAAGTCCGACATTGAATATTTTTATGTCCATTCCTTGTACTTGGAATTCATAAATTTGCTGCAGTGAAGTGTAGGTTCAATTGTTTTACCATTTTAAATTTTTAAAATGAGTTTAATAAGTTATTTATATATTCTGGAAGTAATGTTAATCCAACTTTGATCTTTTAAATATTGTTTTGGCTATTCTAGATCTTTTATATTTCAATATAAATGTTAGAATCAGCTTATTAATTTCTTTTAAAAATCCTGCTGATATTCTAATCTCGTGGGATCGGATCTACAGATTAATTTGGGAAGAACTAATAATAATATTGAGTCTTCAAATCCATTAACAAGGTATATGAAGTATATTAATTTTCTAGGGCTGCCATATATGAGTACTATAGACTGGTGGCTGAAACAACAGGAATCAATTGTCTGTTCCAGATGCTGTTTGAAATGTCTGTGATTCTGTTCCCTTCTCCTAACACTAAAGTCCTAAATCAAATTGTCTTCAGGATGGACTCATTTTGAGGGCCATGAGTGAAGAATCTGTTGCAAAATTTTCTCCTGGGATTACAGACAGCCATGTTTTCCTACTGGCTCTTCACATATTCTTCTCCTGCAAGAGACTCTGTGTCCAAATTTCTCCTTTTTGTGAGGACATTAGGTATATTGGTTTAGTGTCCACCCTGGAAAACCTTACTTTAACTTGATTAGCTCTGGAACAACAGTCTCCAAGTAAGGCTGGATTCTGAAGGTCTGGGGACTTCAACATTTAATTCAGGGGCACACAATTCAGAGCACGACCTGTAGCTAGAGGTGACTATCACATACAGTATGTCTTGGAATATCTCTCACCCACAAATCAAGATGTCCAGCTCTCAAATCATTGACTAGAATTTGTCACCTGGTGTTATCTTATTTACGAGAAGAGGAGAGTATGATCCTATTCTGTATCAGGAATACAGCTAGCCAAAGCATTTGGTGAATATAACTAATAATCACTTGCCCTGTTATTTAAATCTTTCGATAAGCTTATTAATACTCACATAGTAAACAATGTATAAATTAACACCTAAGACAATATACTAGTAGTCATATTCTTTTTCTACGCATTTTTCATGTCTGTTAGATATTCTTTCTTTTTAATTGTAGTTGTAGAAAAATGTAAGGATATGATAACTGATAGTCCTGTGGTCCTATTGATGGAATTTATGTTGGTAGAAAATTATAGATGTTTCAGATGTAGAAAATGCCTTATTGAAATATTATGCCACCTGAGTTTCAATTGATGAAAGAGCTTAATGAAATCATACTGAAACTAGATCTTATTAAGGCCAAAGGGTATTAAATAAAAGTATAGCTTCCTGAAGAATGTGGCATTCTAAATAATACTGTTATTTAGTTTCTAATTAAAACAAAACTTTCCTTCTCCAAGAAATGAAAAGAACATAATATATGCAGGCATGAAAACACCTTTGCAAACCTAATACATGCTGCGTGGATAATGTTCTGTTGAGACTTTTCTCTTAATAATATTGAATTTTATTACCTCATATTTTTAATATTAAACTTCAGGACAAAATTTTATTTATTTTGTTTTCTTGTTTTTGACACTGTCATAAAATATCACAATAACTTAGTGACCCAGAGCAGTTTCATACTCTTTTTCTTTTCTTTAATATTGTAAGCTGCGAATGTGTCCCCGTTTAGGGGTTGATTTCATCTATCATAAAGTTTATTTTCCGTAGATGTCTATTTTTTTTTTTGGTGATGACCTTAGCTCACTGTTATCAAAAATTTATTAAATGTGATTCCTTGTGTACATCAACATAAACTTTATCTATGCAGTAGTGAGAGCCACAATGTACGAACAGTTTAAAATATTCCTAGAATATCCATGAATAAATATAAAAGAATACTCTAGGAAATTAATAAATACTGGAAGTGGAGTAAAGGAAACATTTCTCAAAGTACAAAATATTTAAATGAATTTTTAGACTTACTACAAGTTTGTTCTGTATTTCAAACCTAGATTTACATAAAATCTACTCTTGAAATCCTATTTACTGTTGTAAAAATATATTCTTCATGGTACTTTAAAATTGAAACATTCAGTGATAGAGTGAAGTAGGGCATAAAACTTAGTACTAAATTTAGGGAAAAAAATGTAAAAGGTGTGGGGATATAGCTCAGCATGAAGACTCTGGGTTCAATCCCCAGCACTGGGAGAGCGTGGGGGAGAGAAATATTCAAAACATATACAAATATACATAGAATATTGTTTTATCTTAACACATAGGATATCTTAACACCAAATCTATTTAACTTGGTACCTAATCATTATTACTTTAAAGGTCAAAATAATAAAACTGTAGAGAGAATGACTTTTACCCAGTTGATACACATCTCACAATGGCTTAGTTCTGATTCATTTTATTGTTAATCTCGCCACTAAATAACACCTACTTTATCTTTTATTCAACTATAACTTGATTAACCTTTGAGACTCTTGAAAATTGATGGAGAGGAAGCAGGGCCAGCAAGGAAGCTTCAGGCTTTGCTGTTCAGTGTCCTTGGCTGCATTGCTGACAATATGTAGGGATGAATTAATGACATTTGGTGAAGTACTTGGCAATTGCTAGGGGAATTTCAAGAAATAGTGAAGCATGCCCTCTGCACAAGTGGATCAGGGAAAGTTGGATTTGTATCCCTGCTTACCAGGACAGTTCTGCCATCACTCCACAGTCCTCCAGCCAGATTGTCTTTCTACAACACGGTTGTCTCCACTTTCTCCTGCTGCTGGGATGTAACAGACTCCTAAAACTACCTGTGGATGAATTGTACATGGGTAAAAATGTAAATGAGATGTTTACACTTTCTATTTAGAAGCCTTTTCATAAAGATACATTTTGTGGTATCTGGAAGATTTTCTTTGGTTATTTTCTTTGGTTTATTGGACTATCTGAATTTTTAATTACTTTATCTCTGCCCTCCTTTACTAGCAAGCAGAATGAAATGAAAGAAGAGTAAATTAAGAGAAAAATCAAGTATGTCATCAGTGACATTCAGGGACAAACTGGAAAGGCTGGAAGTCAGGATGATAAAGAGAAATCACTTTGAGGGTTTGTAATGTATTTTATTGATACGTGATTGTCATAACATTAACATAAATCATTTTAGTCAGTAGGGAACTTTAGAAATTTAAAAAAGCAAACGAAAGAATACTATAAACAGGAAAATACCTTAGCAAAATTCTAAATATAATTTGGTGCATAAAAATGCAGAAATCAAAGAAATGCATTTGTAGTAGTATTGGATACCATAATCAATATTTATTCTTATTTCTTCATTGATCAGGTTATTTAGAAATAAGTTGAATAAATAAACTCTGCTGAAAAATGCATAGTGGGCTGTAATCTGTTTTTCAAATTGACTAGCAAAATACCTACATATTAGCATCATGGTTAATGAACCATAAAACACATTATTCATTATTTTATTCAAAGATGTTTCTACTGAAAAATCTCATTAGCTGTACCAGTAGCTATAACTAAAGTGGTGAATGTAAAACCGACAGTACCTTCTAAAACAAATGGACTATAAATAATTCCATAATTAAGGAAAATCAAACCTTTTTGGAGCTGTGTTTTGTTTTATATGTGTATCACACCATCTCAAATGTTATATACCAGTTTGGTATGCTGATGTTCTTAAAATAACTTTTTTTTCAGAACTTGTTGATTTAGAATTTCAGCATAATTTTGTAGATTACTGCTGTCTCTCATTATTTCATTGTTCAGTGAATAGATAATTCATCTCATGTTATTTATTGCAGAATTTCAACCTTGATCAAGATTTCTGGGATTTGCTTTAATTAGTATTCTCTGATCAAACATTCCTACATATTCACCCCTTTCCAATTCATTTACTCTGCCACAATTAGACTCAAACTTTTCATAAAATTTCCTTCTTTACCTCTAAACTTTTGCTGGTATTTTAGTAACATATTATTTTAATATAACTGCAATGGACCTGGGATAGTGATTTGCACACGTAGGGTGGTCAATGGTCTTGGTTTGCCTGGGATTGATCAGCTTCCTAGGATACAGGACTTGCAGTACTACAATTAGGAAAAAATAGAGGACAAAACAAGCAAATTAGGAAGGCAATGCTACTCCAAATATGATCTGACTTAAATAAAGGTAAAATTCTTTCACTCATATCATTTTCATTACTTCTTAACTCAAATCAACAAAAAAATCCTCCAATCTCTGAGCAATATATCCACATGCTATGGTTAGATAATTTATTGTTAAGTCTTTTTGTTGTGTTTTTAATCTTGATTGTTTTTCTCATTCCATGGCCCAAGCATATTGCCTAGATACACATCAGTCTTTTGGTTCAAAGGAAGATCACAAAGTTCAAGGACAACTTCCATGTTTGCAGAACGGTATCTGAAGAGGGACTGAGCTAGAAGGGTGGAGCTGGGAAAGAGCAGCAAGAAAAAGTCGTGCAATGGCTGGGCAAAGTGTGCCGTGCACTTGTGTGGTCCATAGCTAAATAAAAATACAGAGCCCCTTGTTTAAAGAGCAGAAAAGATGCATCTTCCTTTTCAAAGGTCCTTCTCAAAACCAGTCATGATATTTCATAATTTGCTGTTACTATCACACTACCTCAGCACAGGAGTACCCATGGGGAAGTGCTGAATCTCAAAAGTACTTGGGGCCCACTCTGTCACCAGGCTTATATGGGGTGCAGCCAGTGCCTTCTCCACACCCACAGCCAGGTTCATTCTGAGAGTAGAGGGTGTCACTGGTTGCTGGCTGGAGGCCAGAAAGCCAGTTGATTAGAACCACCCAGAAAAGGCAAGGCGGCCCCAAGCAAGGCCATGTGTGTTGGTGCTCTGAGGTCCTACCCTGCGCTTTATTCTCACATGAACTATGACCTAGTAGAAATCCAAATATTAAATTACCAAGAGTGGTAAGACAGAAACCAAAGAGCATCAAATCTCAAATCTCTGAGAGTGGAGGCCTGGTCAGTCGCACAAGCTGCCCAGCCGTGAAGCTCCCCCGGAGAAGGAGCCTGGAGGGGGAAATGGGAGAGGGATCTGTGAGTTCGGAGACTAACAGAAGGGTAAAGAGCACCCAGCCCCATTTGTGACAGTAATGCTTAATGGGAGAGAAACTCCTGAGAGATGGCTATTAAAAGCCTCTAGAGAGACGGCTAACTAGTCTTTCTGAATATCAAAGCTGAAGTAGTCTCAAGAGTCTCAAAAAAGTCTCACTTAAATTTGACTTTAAAGGGTCTTCTGATCCTGGAATAATGTAGGTATCGACGACCGCCTGAACATAAAAGGATCTTTCCCAAGTTTGGGGCGATACACAGGGATCTCTACTTCTTTCCCAAGACCGGGTAGAAAGAAGTATGGCTACAAACAGACACCTGTTTTATCTCTAGATGTCAGACAGGATGAAGAGCACAGTATAAGATTTAATGTGATTTAATAAAAAATAACCTAATGTGACTTTTTGTAAACACGGAGTTTGTAAATAATATAAGAAAAGCGTCTGCTTTGACAGGAAATTTAACATTTTATAGTTTATTTAATAGTCACTAATATTATTAATAGCTAACATTTATTGTGTTATCATTATGCATTAGATGCTGTTATATTAGTTTTACATTCATTAATTTATATAATCCTTAAAGGAATCATGTAAAAGCTATAATACCATTATTTCCCTTTTTCACATGAGAAAATGAACACGGACTGCAGTTAATGAATTCCCTTAGGATCCCCCTGCTCTCAAATGGAGACGAATAATTGCCCACAAACAAATGGGTTCTAGAACCTGTTATACAAACAACTAATTTACTTATACTTAAAACACATTGAAGGTCTTTAGTAAATGTATTTTAATGTTTTTTATACTTGGTTTCAATTGAAAATTGGTAGCAAGAATAGAATATGTATGTGCAATTTTTAAACTTCGAATCTACTTTGGAAATTGTTTTGGTGTTTGGAAAATTTGAGACACATAATAGAAAATAGTACATAATTTATTAATATAAACATATAATGTTTATAATTTGAAGTCTGGGTTTATAAGTCAAAACTGCCTACTTAAAATGGAAGATAAATATGTTTTATAATGGTTTACAATAATACACAATTTGATGAGACTATATGTAGGCTTCAGTATCATTTATATAGAGTACGATCTATATAATCTCTCATGAGATTGGAAGAGGAGAATGTTGAAAAACATTTAAAGTAAATAACTTCAATTTCAGTGGAGATTATTTGTAACTAAATATGTTGAAATAAATTAAATAATTTTTATCAGTTACCTTAACATAATAACATAAATTAAAATGTTATTTGATATCTCTTTGTATTCTTTCTCAACATCAGCTTACATAAATTAAGAAAGTAGTACAAGAAGACTCAGTGCTATCATCCTAACATCTAGTATATGTGCTGCCGAAGCGAGCACTATCATTCTAACGTCTAAAAGTTGATAAAATCAGAGGTCCAGGTTGGCGGACGGACATTCATAATTAGATGCCAGCATCTCTATTAATCGCACATACCAAATGTGCTTTCGGCGGCCAGTTTCCCTCCATCTCAGTCCATCTGGTGTAAGAGGATCTCCATCTCCATCATTAGTTTCCGAAGCAGAGAATGTGAGCGACTGTCCAAAAGGCCCCGAAACTCTCCAGGACACAGGCAGCTCGGAGACAGACATGGCAGGTAAGTTCGTCCCGTCAGGGCATCCGTAGTATTGTGATGCTTTGTGGAAGCTCTCTTATCTCAGGGACTAAATCTTGGAGAACATGTGGACTAATTTCCCATAACAAAACATCACAAACTTAAGTGCCTCAGAATCTTACTATTTATTCATAGCACAGCTTCTCCAGTGCAGAAGTTGAACTGGAGCATCGGGTTAGTTGCACTGTCTGCTCACGGGGTTCAGACAGGACCATTACCCTGCCTAAAGCTTCACGTCCTCTTCCAGTCCCGGCAGTGGAGGAAATTCATTTCCTTGCATGATGGCGTCTGTCATCTCTCAGTCCGACAGAAAACTTCCTTTCTAACGCTTCATTTTTTTTTTTAAAGTATTCATCTAATTATTTCAGTGTGATTGTTAATTTTATGTGTCAACTTGTCTGGGCTGCAGTGACCAGATACATGGTCACATGTTTACTCTAGATATTACTTTTTTTTTTAAATGATAGCAAAATTTTATTAAAGGTAAGAAAAGAAACAGGCGCAAAGCGAGTTTGGGCCAAGTAAAAGTAGGAAAAGAAGTACATCCTATAATAGCGTGAGGGTGGGCCACCTTGAAGAGAGAACACAGTGGCCTTATTCTGGATATTTCTGTGTGTTTTTGGATGAGATTAGCACTGAAATTGATGGACTCTGAGTAAAGGCTATTTGCTTCACAATGTGAATAGATTGCACTCAGTCAGATTGGAAGCCAATTATGTGTCCCACTATCAGTGAGAAAAGATGACTTGACCTCATTTCTATGGCTGAAATTTCTTTGTTCTTTGCAGAGGAGTAGATGAGATGATTAGAATGGTGTGCTAGAATGAACTCTCGTATGCTTCAGTGTCAACATCGACAGACCTACAGATTCTTGAAAAAATAGATAAACAAACAAACAAACCTTAGAGGTAATCTTAAACTCATTTAGATGTGAGGTATTTTGCCTTCAGAGACTGTCCCAAAGCCTAGTCACTAACATAGTAGCTGGCAAAGTCATAATAATGTGTTCTAAATTATTGGGCAAGTTTCACTGTGTCTAGAAGAATACTCAATCAATGCAGACAAAGACAAGTTTAATGATTTCTCTAGGAGACTTTTTGAAACATTTGCGTATTCTAAATTTCACTATAAGCAACTAAAAATTCATAGGTTTGTATCAGTCAATATTTCTGTTTTAGCAGATTTGCTTTTATAACAATGTGTCCTAAAGTAAAAAATGATTCTTAAACAAATATGCAAACACTTTATGAATTTCAATGTACTGCAAATGAAGCATAAAACAGAGTTTGGCAAATTGCACAACTAGTGCAGTACAGTACTATATATTTAATTAGTCAACGTAGTTTTGAATAAAGAAACAACTAAATCCCCATTTGATGTAAATATTTGGTAAGTTAAAAATATCCTCTTACTGACCAAAGTAATTTTTGTCTCTCACCTACAATTATATGTGATTTTGTTTAAAAGTGAATTATATTTAAAGCAATTCTCAGAAGATTCATTATATGCCTTTGAATTTTTAGGTGGAGAGATTAATAAGAAATTTAAAAACAAATAGCTTAATGAGAATTAATAAAGCAAATAAATTATAAAATTTATTATATATAAACAAAACCAGTATTTATTTTTAATTAGCACAACTAGAATATTTTTTGGTATTTTTTGGTAAGAAATCATCTTTCCCTGTGACTATTTTAAGAAAAAGGAAAGTATAATTCATGTTGTTATGCAATAATGAAATATTCTCCTTATTTCATGAAATTATATGAACTTATCAAGCTTATATCATTTCTTATCTTTTCATTTTTATTATTAATGGAGAATTAAAATAAAAAAATATGCTCATATAACATAAAAATGTGCAAGTAGATATTCAATCATAAGTTCCAAATATACCTTACGATGGTTTAGAATTTCCAGAGATCATGGGCAAATCCAATGATACCTATTCAAAATATATTTCACACAGAAAGAAATGTTCTGAAGTCAGATTTCAAAGGAACAATTAATCCTTATTTAAATACTTCAAAGGTACCATATCTATGTACTAAATGATCAGTCAGATATTGTTACCACAAGTACATCCTAGTTTCTAACTTGGAAGGTGAGTAATAAATTTTTCTTCTACTTTGGATGATATACTGACAAACAACTTGATTTTGGAACGCTGGCAGCAAGAGCAAAATACATAAGCACTTATGCAGTAAGAAACCCAAGGATAACAACTCTGGGAGCAATATGATCAACTTTTGATCAAGATGACCACATTAAACATGCAAGTATTTTAAATGGGAGAACATAGTGTTAGATTCTTCTGCAAAGTTGGATGGTAATAATATAAATAAACACCTATGCAGGTATCCATATCATAGATAGTAAGATGGGAGAAAACACCAACTTATGTTTGATTTAAATATAGAAAAGTAATGACTATGATATTAGCGCTTGGCATTAGAAAGAGAGTTCACATCACAGTCCCACAGACTCCTATCTCTGCAACCCTAGGCAAGCTGAGTAAATGCTGTGCTTCAGGGTTCTCATCTATAGGTGGAGGTAAGTATAAATTCTACTTAGAAGCTAAAGTAAGGATAGAGAGACAACCTGTGATATGTGCCTAAACTAATGCCTGACATGACATGGAGGCTCCGTGAATATTAATTACTATATTGGTTGTTTATCATTGCATAATAAACCATGCCAGCACTTTGTGACTTAAAATAAGCAAGACTTATTCAGTTCAAATTCTGTGAGTTGACAGTTGAGTGTGTTTACTTGTTTCGTCTGCTTCTAACTATACTCAGTTATACATCTGTAGATTGCCTCCAAAGTTGGCCAGTTATTTCTTAAAATCCAGAACACTAACGTGGGGTTATTGACAATGTAGATTAGAGTTTCAAGACAGTAAGGGAGAAAACTAAGAGACCTCTACAGGTGTGATTTCGAGCGAGCCTGATGGCATTGTCGTAATAACAAATCTTGTCATAAAGCCAGCCCGGATTACAGCAGTAGAAAAATAGACTCTACCACTCGATGTAGAGTTGATTGCAAATTGTTATGGCCCTTTTGTAGTGTTTAATATCCAGACTGATAATTATTCCTGTATTTTCATAAAAAAAAGTATTTGATCAATCAACATTGAAGGATACAGATGTTCTTTATTAAATATGTTTATGAATACAATGTAGACGTAAAAATTTCCTTGTGCATTAAATTTAAAAAATATGTAGCATTGCAGAATACTTGAAGTAACTTTTAAAGTAGGTACTTTATGTTTCTGTTAAACAATTAAACAGAGGTCTGCCGAAATGAACCTCATCTGGGGTAATAGAGTGACTACTTGGTGAAGAACTGGAACGCTGTTTCTCTTGCTCACTGTGCAACATTCTTTACGCTCCACAGAAGTCGTTACTGATGTGGACGTTTAGCAATTTCTAATTCTGCAAAAATAATACATTAACGGAACAAATTGACCATAATTGATTAATACTTCACGTATTGCATGAAATCGTATGCATTTTAGTGTGGTATCGACTCTCTAACTCTCCATTTCACTCATCCTTCTATTTCCTACTTCACATGGAAACTAAACGCATACACATATTATTAATTTTTCAAAAGAATATTATGGATCATTTGATGAAATTTGTGATAAAAATGTAAAATGTAATTGAACAGAGAAATAACTCTTTAGAAAAACTGAAAATGAAATCAAAATTACTATACAAGCAACATCGAAATACCTCAAGATGATGGATAAAAATGACATTTACAAGGTTTGGTAATGCAGAATAGTAAAGTTTACAGGAGATTAATCTAATATTGGAGACAAATCATTTTTCACAGGAGCTGAATCATAATTCACCTATCTCTCCCAGACAAGGTCAAAATTTACCACTATGTGCACTCTGCAGCTGGAGCAGCTTCATCACTTCTTAAATCAGGATCTGTATAATTTCGTATATAAAATCAAATTCCATGGAAAGTATCTGTTTTTAATATATTAGAAAGAGAAACAACAAAAATGTTGGAAACTTTATGTTCAATTATTACAGTAAAAATAAAAGTGTAGCTTGGTACATAATTAATCAGAATTATCAGCAGCTGGTTTTGTCCATATTACTGGGAATTATAAAACAAAGCCAGCTGGGGGCTGGGGATTTAGCTCAGTGATTAGAGTGCTTGCCTTGCAAGCATAAGGCCCTGAGTTTGATCCCCGGCACCACACAAAAAAACAGAAAACAAAGCCAGCTGTTTCTCCCAGCACATCAACTCCATTACTGGCTCAAGAATGATCCTGATTAAGGCTAACATGATGTGATCACTTTCATCACTTTGCAGTTGTTCTTACAGTGTGCAGATTTCAAAATCAGCATATGCTGTATATTCAGAAACTTAAGTAAACTAAACTCTCATCTGTGTTATTTCCATGGTTCCAGGATTACCTGGTGTACCTTCGCCAGTACAGTAGGTATATAGCCCTCCAGCTGGTAATCCTCTCTAATAAAGTAGATATATTTTGAGTAGGAGTTAGGGCTATTCTTTAGATGTTTGTGGAGTAATGGGAAACATCTTGTAAAGTGCATGGTACTTAGAAAATACTAACATGAGTCTAAGAAAGTGAGCCATATACTGGGCATGAGAAGACAATAAAACTAATGAATATGAATAAACCTGCTGTAAATACGAAAAGAGGGAACAGAGGGGAGGGGTGGAGAAGAGGAGGGAAAATCAAGATATATCATGTACAGGTACAAAATAACTGTGATGAATATGATTATTATATGTACAATGTAGCAATACATGTTCTTGCTTAAAAATTTTAAAAAAATTATAAAAAATATAATAAAAAAATACTAGCCTTCAAATTCTTCATTTGCAAATGGCATTAAATAGTGCTGACAAATTCAGAATTTAGCTGTGTTTACATTCTATTTCTTTAAACAATCTTCTAACTAATGCAAATGCTATTTATAGGCTATTCTATTTGTTAAAATACAAATAAGCTTGTTTTGATTAGAAACCAATACTGTATATACCGTGGCATTCCCAACATTGTCATTCCAAATATAACTTTAACAACTCATCATTTGACATGCTATTTCTGCTACTTTTATTAACCAATTTTGCAATCATATCTTTCTAAAAGATGTTTATTATAGTAAATTGAAGGAAAGAAAAGTTAAGAAAGTATCTTGCGCTTCAAGCAAGACTGTTCTTATATTAAAGACACCTTCCGTTTTTTTTTTTATTGATGACATTTATCATTGGGGATTTGTACCTGTACATGATGTACCTTGTTGCTTCTTTTTTTCCCATTCCCCTCCCCTCACCCCCTCCTCTCTCCCTATTTACAAAAGCCTTGTTTCCATTTTTTCCTTCCATTTCTTATTGCTCTTGACCCTCTGTTCCTTTCCCCCTCCCTTGTTCCCTTTCCCATTTGGACACCCTCTTCCCTTTCCCAATATAATACATTTTAGTCTTTATTTACACTTCAGTTTCTTACACCAGAGAAACTATGCGGTATTTAAACATGTGTGTCTGATTTATTTCACTTAGGAGTATGGTCTCAAGATGCATCCATTTACCTAGGAATATCTCAAGCTAATCATTCTTTATGGCAGAGTAGTACTCCATTGCATAAAAATACCACATTTTCTTAATCCATTCTGCTGTTGCTGGGCATTTGGGCTGCTTGCACGATTTAGCTATTACAAACTGTGCTGCTATAAACATGGGTGTGCATATATCCCTGCGGTATGATGCTTTTAATTCTTTTGGGAAGATACCAAGAAGGGGAATAGCTGGGTCAAATGGAATCTCTAGTCCTAGTTCCCTGAGGAATCTCCACACTGATTTCCATAGCGGTTGTACCAGTCTACATTCCCATCAACAGTGGAGAAGGGTTCCTTTTTCTCCACAGCCCCTCCAGCATTTGTTATTGGCTGATTTGTTGATAATAGCCATTCTTTGTAGAGTGAGGTGGAATCTCAGGGTTGTTTTGATTTGCATCTCTCGAATGACCAGTGATGTTGAACATTTTTTCATATGTCTATCTGCTGTTTCTACTTCTTCATCTGAGAAGTGTCTATTCATTTCTGCTGCCCACCTTTGGATTGGGTCTTTAAATTTTGGGGGTCTGATTTTTTTGAGTTCTTTATATATT
>PVJO010028354.1:0-18270 GCA_004026905.1 Hystrix cristata
GTGGGGCAAAAGGCGAAGGAACAAGGGGGTGGGGAGGGGGGCACAGAAGTGGGGTGCGTGGGAAACACGTGGAAAGGACTGCTGCGGATGGGAAGAGCTAGAGCAGGTGCAGAATGGGCGGAAGCTGGAGGCCAGCACACATGGAGAAAGATAAAGGCAAGTAAATATGGGGACAGGTACTGGGCCCCGGTAGAGACAGAGGTGGGCTGGGTGGGCGGCTAGCGGTGAGCCGGCGCTAGGACCCGGAGGCGCGAAGGTGGTGTAGCGGGCGGGCACTAGGACCCGGCGGGTCCTTTGTTTGGGGGGCCGGGGAGCCGGACGGCGGCTCCAGTCGGCGGCTCCCCTCAGCAGGCGGGGGCCCCGAGGGGGGGAAGGGACACGGTGATGGGGTCTCCGGACTCTAGGGTGGCTGTACTCACCGTCGGCCGCGGGCAGGTCAGCCCGCTCCACCCACGAGCTCCAGCTCTGTCCCGCGAAGTCATCGAGACTCGGCACCCGCCGCTCTAGAGCGGCCATTGCTGCCGCCGCGCGTTCACGCACCGCCATCACCGCCGCGGACGCGCGCCCGCCCCGGCGCCACCGCCGCGCGGCCCCCTCCCCCCCCTGCCCCTCCGCGGGCACGCCTCTCCCCCTACCTTTCCAACTCGCTCTTTGCGCAAGCGCAACTCTGGTCTCTTTAACCCCTCCCTGCCCGCATGGCCTTCTGGGAAATGTAGTTTCGCGGGGCTGCTATTGCCTACGGTGCTTGCGGCGAAAGTCCTTTCGAAATACCCAATTGCAGTGGGGGAAGAGGAGACCAAAGCCCCAGAATCTCCGCTCCTAACCCCTGTGCACACATTCTTTGTAACACCATCCCACTCTCAAGCTCACTGCACACGCGTCACAGCCCCAAACCTCGTTCTGCCCAAGACGCCCCTCTAAACCGCGCGTCAGCTGGCTGGCTGGCGCCCCTTCCAGGGCTGGCGGCCACGAAGCGACTCTGCTTCCCCGTAGATCGAATAGGGTAGGTGCAGGGAGGTGGGAGCAGTGAATCAGAAGGGCAAGGGGAGGGAGTCTGTAGGATATGCTGAAGGACACAGGGGTTGGAGTGGGGGAGGGCCCCGGCTCGCATTCCTCCTCTGTGGGAAACCCACGCTGCCCTGATGCAGAAAGAGGGTTGGCGTGCTACTATCTGGGTTTGGGAGGACCTAGCTGAGCTGACCAAGATCACCTGTCAGGATGACAGAAGGCTATCTCCGAGTCGGGGCCAGCTCCGGAACTAGGGTGGCCCCGAGGCTGCTGGTGTTTGCAGCGTCTTTGCCGATCCTCTCTCTTCTCCGGAGAACTGCGATCGATAGCCTGCGCTGCCTCTTCCCAAACCGTGGCTGGACCCTGACACCATCCATCATTTTGGCTTCTTTTTCTAATGAATATTTTCTCTGTTGGAAGGGCTGCTACTGAAGCCTTGGCATAGGAAGATTTCTCATCAGATCTGTCATTTTTCCTTGCTAAGGCCTGGAAAGTACCTTAATCATCCACCTCTTTCTTCTCTGTAGCTGATAACATTTCTTTCCATCTTCACACAAGAGACAAAGTTGGCCTCCACCTTTCCCCCATCTCATCAGAAAAGAAATACAAATCCTCTTTTCTCCTCAACCCTTCGCAGCACCCCTGCCCCCCATTGCATCCCTTTAGCTAAGAGGAAACCAAGTTTGGAAGCAAGTAAGCCAAAGTCTATAATTTGGAAACCTGAGATTTTCTTCTTTTCATCCAGGGAAGGTTTAAATACTTAAAGGATAATACCTAAGGGCCATGAATCCTAACCTGAGACCCATGGATGATCCCTAAGGGGTCGAGGAACCTGATGAAACTGAATGTAAAATTGTATTCATGTACATTTTTCTAAGGAATGGAAGTGTAGAATGTGACTGTCTGAGGGGGGATGGAAGTGCAAGTTTGTTCAGCAAGAACCCTATAGCAGAGAGCCAGAGCATATGGTCCTCAACTCCTGACAGGAAGCTTGTTTAGGTCACAGATGGTAGGAGAGCAAGTGGAAACAGCATTGTGGAAGCCACTATCCTTTGCCTTTTGAATTTGCTCCAAATTTGCTAATGAGTCTCAGTTACTTTGGACTAATTGGGCGCCACCAAAAGAGGCGATATCACCAGACTGGGGCCTGCTAGAAACAACTAGCAGGGGGCTGGCTAGCCAGCAGACCCTATTACTTGGGCTGCTGAGAGGAGTGGAATGATGTCTTGGTAGAAATGTTGATATTTGTTCAAGAGTTTAAAGCAAGGAAGAGGAAGAGGGAGAAAAATCCCCAGAAGTTTTCCAGTCTTGGCTCCATGGCAAATGCTTGCAGCACTGTTTATTCAAATGTGTAATAACAAGCACCAGAAAACAACATGCAACATTCTCCCCCCACCCTGATCTGCAATCTTGAAAGTAGGAGACCTGTGACCGTGATGTTCAGGGGAACTCATGTGGAGGAAAGATCCTAGGTGGGCACCTGGCAGTGTCAGAATCTACCAGAGCAAAGGGCAAGTACCCTGCCTGTTGGCCTTGTGCAACAGCTGGAGAAATCAGACACCTTCTCCTACTTAGGCTCCACTAGGCAAAGCAGTGATGCCAGCCCTGGTTGGAGGGGACATGAGTCCTATGAGGACAGCCCTGCCTTTGGCACTTTACCCAGACCAGCCCTTTGGAGGTAATGAGGTAAATTGGCCTTTCCTCTTAGGGTGGCCATGCAGAGAGGCCACATCCTAAATCAAGGTTCTCTGACTGAGAATCACCAGCCTCCTGAGGAGGAGGAAGGATCTTCTCTACCCCCAAAGAATTCTGGGATGGGAGTTCTTAGCAGGAGTGAACTCCCTCCCTTTCCCTAGCTGAAGGGCCAGTTGCTAACTTCAGCCCCCAAATGAGAACACTTTATCCATCACATTTCAAATAAATTATAAATATAGACACAGAATCCAAACAAAGTTCCAGTAGAAGCTGCTCACAGATCCCCATAGGGGCTGGCTTGAAGAAAAATGAAAGTTCTCTGTGTCTCTGGAGCTATAGACAAACCTGTCCACCTTGTTCTTGAGTAATCATGGGGACAGCTCAGGACAGAGAGAGTTTCAGACTTAGGAACATTCTCACCCCCATCCCCTTTCTTCCTTCCTCAAATCCTTTCCCAAAAATCTAAAATAGAAAACAAAACCCCTAATTCTTTTACTGAAGAACTCTGGATAATTTGGGGATGTAAATCTCACATTCCCCCGTCAAGTGGTGAAATTCTGACCCAAAGAGGAAATTACTAGCCCTAAATTAAAGGTCCTAAACCCCAAGTACCCCGGTAATGTACGTGTTACTATGGATGGCATTGAGGGAAGTGAGGAGGTTGAAGGGAGCTGACTCAGTCCTAAGGAGAGATTGGCACAGGACACATTCACCTTTGGGATGCTAAGTGAGGCAATTGGCACTGGATTGGAAAATGGTTGGATTCTTCCCACTTCATCCTTCCCTGAGCAGCCCTAGGGCCAGGGCAGATTGAGGTGTTTTGAGCTGGGTAGAAGGCAGGTGGTCCTTACCCAGTTAGTACTCTCAGGCCTTGGAGTCCAGAAAGGGACTGAAGAAGGTGTCAGGAAGAGGAAATACACCAAAGACAAACATGGAACTGGGTCCCGAAGTGAAGAAGCACCAATAGCATCGGCCTGCCCTGGACTGGGGATAGGATAGAGCCTGGCAGAAAGGAAGAAGCAGGGGAGGACCCGGAGGGCCAAAGAGAGGGTATGTGCTTTTGTAAATCTGAGAATGGGAAGTATGAAGTGAGGACTAGGAGCGGGGGTAGGAATATGAGCAGAGAGTAAGGGAGAAATGGGCCCATCCATCCATGTTCTAGGGCTCTGGGATAACTCAGCCTCATGATGGTCCTTTGGGCCCTTCCAAAGCCCTTATCTGGCCCCACAGGAATAAAAGGAAGGCCTGAACAGACTTCAAAAAGGATCTTGAATGTCTCAGACCCAAGAGTCTGGGGAAAGGAGATGGGCTGAAAAGGGGGGGGGCTGAAATGGAGATTAGCCTCTTATCTTGTGTCCCAGGTGTGAGATGATACCAAATACAAGAAGGACAGGGATGAAGGTAAGGAGTTTTTATAGTAAGTAGTGTTTAGAGTGCTGGTGGATAGTGCCCCAGCCTGGAGGGGTGGTGCTGAGGGGATAGAAAAAATGATTCTGCCAGCAATTTTCCTGGCTTTCTTCCTTAAAGTTGCAATTCAGTTGCAGTTTGTTGGCTTCAGTTGAGTCCAAGCCTTATATGGACCCTTTTCTAGGAAAGTGGGCCTCCTTGGTTCATAGATGATAGGCTCCGTGGGCATCACAGGCCAGAAAAATAAGAGAGAAGCACTGGGGTCTGGGCACATGGACCAGGAACAACGTCCCCTGTCCCCCCACCCCATTACACTAAGGCTGGACAAGTGCTAGAAAAGTAGCTGTCAGGGACCAGTCTCAGGGCTCTGGTCTCCTGCCCCCAGCTCTCACCTGCAGCAGAGGCTGGTACTCACAGGCTGGGAGGGTATAAGTAGGACCCTAAGTAAGATGCCTGGGTCCAGGCGGTAGGCAAGAAGCACTGAGCTCCTGCCATCAGAGGCTCCAGCAAGAGGAGAGATAGGAAGTCACTGGGAAGGCTGCCCAGGTTTCTGACAGCCAGTGCCTGCCTACCCAACATCTCAAAGCCCAAAGCCCAGAATGATGGGGGAAAGGAGTTGGAGGAAGAGGAAGAGAGAGGTCCTGGAAGCCGGAGGTGTTGTGGAGGTGCTGTCCAGTTCGGGAGTAGCCAGATCGGGGCTGCTTACTGCTTCTCCACAGCTCCCTGCTCAGCTGCGCTCTCCTGGCTGGAGCCTTGGCCCTGGTCCTGGCCCTGTCCATGCCACGGGGTCTCCTTGAACACAAACCAACAGTTCCCGGCCCACAGGAAGAAGTTGATAAAGCCGAAGAGCTGCAAAGGACATCAAAGGAGTTTGTGAGAATGGTAACAACAGCAAGAAAACAGTAAGGATGGAGTCTCTACACTGGAGGAAGAGATATGTTGGGTTAGGAAGACTAAAGGACAGAGATCTGGATATAGAGGCAGGGGTCAACATCGTCATACATTTAGGGATTCCCTAGTAAAAACGTCTAACTCTATCTACAACCTGCACCCAAGATCTAGGTGGTCATTAGCTGAATCTGCCCCCTGGAGTGAGCATCATGCAAAACATAGCATGACATCATGAGTCAGGCCAGCTGGACTTCCCACAGCAGATGTGAGACTTGCTTGGAGCACCTTCCATGGGGTGACTGCCTGGAGCTGTCCAAGGTGCTCATTCCCTAAGTCTGGGGTCTCGACCAGGGATATGTTCAAATACTTCTTTAAAATACTTAAAAAACCTAGCAGCAGGAAGTAGTTGGGGGGCGTGCACTGATGTTTGCAATTAACTTTGAAATGCATTGAAAATTGGATTGATGAATGAAGAGAGGTGTGTAGATATATAATGAGTCTAATAAAATATCTGCAGTAGTCTAGGAGGTGAGTTGTGAGTGTTCACTGTGAAGTTCTCGCAACATTGCTGTATATGTGAACATTTTTATAATAAAATGTTGAGGGGCGAAATCTATGAACAGAGTTTTAGAATGTCCCAGAAGACTCCCTGTGTGCCAGCCTTTAAGCATTTCAGGTGTGGGCCTTGTGGAAAGCCAAACCATTTTCCGAGTGGGTCTAAGGTGACTGAAGTGACAGGGAACATTTGATAAGCTCAAAGTTGCAGGTATTTATCAGATGATATGAACACATTTCAAAGTTCTAACAACTGGAATGGCCAAACATGTGCCTACCGTGGCGCCACTGCTGCTGCCCCCAAAGCCCTTTTCCAGTGTGGAGGGCTCAAAAACAACAAACACTTCTCACTCAGTCTGGGTCTGCTCTCAGCTCTGAGCCCCACCACAGCCCTAAGCTCTGCCTTCACATGTTCCTGTGTGCATACACACATAATGTGAGATGGGCAAAAGGGGAAGAGGCGTGCACAAGGGCACACCTCCAGAGGGGAGAAAAAATGAAGAAGGGGAATAGTTCTCAAGTTCTTCTCATTCCAAATGTCTTATCAGGTCAACATTTGGTTCACGAAGGCACTAGCTAGCTCTAGGTACAGGGGATACCAGCTCTGGGGACATCTTCTCTGTTTTTTTTAGGCCTGGGACAGTACTGAACAGTTAAGATAGCACTGCCTCCCTCAGACCCCTTTATTGGCAACAGGTCTCACCACAGAGATGTTGGCCAGTCCCATGGAGGGTGTGGCTCCAGGACTGCACACTGCTTCCTCTCCGTGGCACACAGACATGGCTGCAGTCAGGCTGGATGGCCGTGTGGCCCCTTTGACATCAGATAGGCCCTTGCCCCAGGCAGCTGCAGCTACCAGCCAGAAGAAGGTGAAGGAGACAGTCACACAGAAGTCCTGGGGGGAGCAGAGGGATGGAAAATACATTCAGAAAGCCCCATGGTTCCCTGTTTCTTTTCCTTTTACCATGATACACTAGAATACTGGGGTCCCAAGACAGCTGCCTCTTCCTATCTTACCTGATATCTACAAGCTCAGGGAGTCCAGGTGGTCCCAAGGAATCTGTTCACTAGCACAAAGGAATCCTGCCACTCAGGCCACCCTACTTATGCCCTCAGAACTAAGGTCAAGCAATAAGGTACCAATGCATCTGCTGGTCAGTCTCAGTGCCAAACCCAAGTGACCTAAACTTCCGACTTTTTCCTCCCAGCTTTTCCTTTGATCACCATCGTTTAGCTATAAAGAATGGCAGAAGGCAGACTTAGAAGAAAACAAGTTCTCTAACTTATACCTTCCACCTTGCATGCCTGCAACATGGAGAAAGAGAAGAGTACTAGTAATAGCTAACGCTTGTATACCAAATACTTTACATACATTCTCATTTTATCTCTCAAAAAACACCATGAGGTAGGTATTATTTCATCCCCATTTTATGGCTGAAGAAACTGAGATTTGGAGGCTGAGTAACTTTTTGAAGGGTCACACAGCTAGTAAGAGACAGTGCTGGGATTTGAACCCAGGCTGCCTAACTCCAGAGCCTGCTTCCTTATGTTGCTATTGTGCCTTCTGTGAGCAGAAGCCAGCAATTGGAGCTCGGTTAAGGCAGATGTTCCACATATAGGTACCAGGGATCCAGGAAGGCCATCATGTTTGTTCTCCTCTCCAGCTCTGACTTCCACTCCTAACCCACATCTCCTCAGTTCCTCTACCCCATCCCTCTAGCCCATGCTCACTCACCACCAGTGGGAAGCGCTTGTTCTCTGCGTAGAGTTTGTGGAAGCGCAGGTAGAGGACTAGGGCAGCCATAGTATAGAAGAAGGAAAAGATGCCAAGGGTCACAAAGAACTCAGCAGGGGCAGAGAAGTCCCCCATGAGGTGCATGGTCTTGGAGGTGGAGTCATCATCACAGAGAGGCATCTCATACTGGACCCGGTGTAACCTGCAGGTGGCAGGGAGTCCATCCTGAGCTCAGGCAAGCCTCTCTCCCTGCCACAGGTGTGGTCCTGTGCTAGTCCTCACCCTGGGACATTTACAGGGCCAAGACAGAGGTCATGTAGGGAGGAACACTTCAGCAGGGAACCTTGCAGTTAAGATAGGAGATGTATCAAAAGTCCATTCAAACACCACCTCCCCTCAGCTGCCACCCTATGCTCATCCACCTGCCCAGACATGGTGATCATGTATTTCCAAGAATCTCCGGGGTCCTTTAGGTCACAACCACAGTATGTATAGTTTATCTATTTCTGGTAGACAACCACTACACAAATCATTTTTCTTCCCCGGGAAAGCATAGACCCACAGTGACCAAGTTAGGGTTGGAAGCACTCATTCTCAGGTTCTATTTAGGATTCCCAATTTGACTATACTGGACAAACTAAAGAGACTGTTACAGACAAGAAAAGCTTAATCTAATTCGGGTGCTGATACCAAAAGGGTAAACCTTATCTCCATTCTCCTTTACACACAGACTTCCCCATCCTTAGCTCCCAATTATCCAGGAAAGGGTATTCTCTTCTACTCCTGGTCAAGATGTCCCTCCTGCTGGTGCCTCTGGCGGTACCAGCCAAGCATCCCACATCAATTCTTTAGGATCTAAGTGCTAACCAGCTTTCTTACTTCAGGTTAGGATGCTGCAGAGGGTCAGAAAGAGCTGCCCAACTTGCTCATAATCCTATAACCCTTCATCCCCAGTGCCTGAGTTCTTTCAGTTTGAGCTGCTGTGATGTGCCTTTGGTTGACCATGGACTGGAACATCATAATAATGATCTGTGTTTGTCTTATGTTTTTCTTTGGCCATTGTGTCTGAAATTGCTAAGGGGCAGAAAGGACCCAAGTCTTTTACTTCTATTTGAATCTGCAGCAGCACATAACAAATGGTCTTTAGATTTCTGGAGGACAATGAGACCAGGCAGGTCCTGCTAACCTAGTGAGAGAGGGTGTGCTAGGACAAACCCAATTCCTGCTCACCTGAAGGGATAGCCGAACAAAACAATGATGGAGCTCACATCCTTGGCTTCATTGTTGCAGCGAACCATTGCTCCCGTCTCCCCGCTGTAGGAGCCGCAGGACCCGAAGGCGAAAATAGCAAAGAGCTGAGAAAGAGTGAAGCCCCCTGAGAGTCAGAAGGCCTCACCAGGCCACGGTAAAAAAAAAAAACACCCCGTGACTCCAGCAGGTGCAGATGCTGAGGAGGGAAGGAGTGGGCTTCCCTTTAATTGTGTTCCTCCTGGGCAGGGACCTATGGCTGCCATTCTTGTTTTGGTTCAGGGTGTTGTGTTCCCTGCACAGCATGCTGAACCAAACAGCCAAATGAATAAGGTACACTTTGAGAAGTATCTCAGAGGGGGACGAAAAGAGGAATTGGATGGTTTCCAGGTCTCCTCATTGGGCATAATATTGGGGACTATAGCTAGCCTCTTCAAGATGATAACTAGCACAGACCTCTGTAATTCAGGATTTTGGAAATTTCCATCTCAATGCTACACTTAATTTTCCTCCCAAAGGAAGAGGCAACCTCAGAAATAGCTTCACCTGCACCAACCACAAAATGCTTTTCATTTCTCCTTTGAATTAGTCAAAGAATCTTGCCCTTACCTTGTTGCTAAATTCTGGTGGTTTCCTGCCTCAGTATGGCTGGCAGGCACCACTTCTACCAAGCCTTCCCATGGTGCTGCCAGCTTCCCTCCTCTTCCCCGAAAGCACATTTCCTTCCAGCAACAGTGCTGGCTGGTTGGATGCTGACAATCCTGGCTCAAGCCCAGAGAAAATTACCCTCCACTTGCCTTATCAGCCTCCACTATATTCCAACCAGTATTTCCCTTTGTAATCTGTTGACACTGCCATTTCTCAGTGCTAAGAATCAGAGGCATTTCTGACCACTTGAATTGTTTTCTTGTCCACCTTTCATCACATTTGACTACGCCTCCTTTTTGAGCGATATGAAAGTACCTTGTCCTGTGATTCTCAAATTTCTTTCTGGGAAACACACTTTGGTTAGATAAGAAGGTGAGAAATCAGAATCTCTCATTTTCCCATATCGTGTTCTCCCATATCTTACTCTCCCCGGTTTCCTGTGTACTTACCTTTGGCTTGTACACAGTGTAATCATCCTTATTACACAGTGATCTTGTTCTGTTAATTGTTTATTTTCTGTACCTTTCTCTGTGAGCCAGTGTCTTGAATATTAAGCACCTAAAAGAAAGCTAATTTATACTCTAGTCCTGCATCCAGTGTCAAGAATAGACTTGTATGTTATTTTGTTAATGCTCATTGGTGTTAATGGAGTGAAAAAAGACCTGGATTAGGAGTGTGGATATCTGAATTCTAGTCCCAGCCCTGTCATTAATTAGTAAGACAACTCTGCCCTCTGAGTCTGCTTCCTCACCTGTAAAATGAGGGATTTGGAGATAACCCAGAGGCCCTTTGCAACTCTGGAATTCTCTTACCCTCTGAGGGTAACGCTATCAGTGTCCTCTTGGCTGAGTTTACCGACAGCTGTGCTCTGCCCCTAGGTAGTATCCGGTGCCACTGCCCTGCCTCGCATGGCCTGGCCTGGCCTGGCAGAGCACCATGCTAGAGCCATTGACTTCTCTGCAAAGGTCACAGTGAGCACCTATGTTTTAAGGAGGTTTCTTCAGGCAAATGAGAATTACCTCCATCTCTAAAGATGCCCAGGAAATAAGATGGTGTGACCTCTCTACAATGCCTCCATAACTTCCATATCAAAATTAAACTGTGCAAGCTGTACCAGAGCCCTGCTTGTGCCTCTATTGACAGCACTGAGAAAAGTCAAAGGAAGACACTGCATCATTACCGGTCACATACACTAAAAAGTCGCATAAAAACAATGGAACTTCTCTAGTTCTTCTCTCATCTTTGCTGGCTCTGTGGCTCTCTGATTCCTTGTAGAAGTTTCTTTATTCCTCTTGCTTTCTACTGCCCCAAATTGGACATATGTTGTCATATACTGGCAAGAACAGCACAGTTGGTTATATTTTTACCTGCCCCAGTTAGTTGGGAATGGCTCCTTACAAGTATGTAGGTGTTCCTAACTTGGAAGAGTGAATGGAGCCTCTTCGTCACTAGCCTTCTCTTGACAGGCACTACTGAACATCTACAGAAAGATGGTATTTCTTGAACATTTACTATGTATCAGGCACTGTTCTAGGCACTACTACTTAACAGTGAACAGAACAGGGGGAAGAAACTTGTCGTCATGGCTCTCCAGCTGCACTAAAATGGTAGTCTCTAGTGTGTGGCTGTTTAGTTAAAATTTAAAATTCAGGTGCTTAGTCGTACCAGCCATGTTCAAGTGCTCAGTACCACACATGCTAGAAGGTACTATACTTATCAGCATAGATTGCAGAACTTTTCCATCATCACTGAAAATTCTTCTATGTCTAAATGATGACCTTGTGGTTCCAAAAGTAATTCTGAACTTGTTCTGATTCCAAAGAGGGAAAAATATACCCCCAAAGTATAATAACTTTACCATTAACTCTATTCTCTCCTATTCTGATTCTTTGAAAGTCAGAACTCTGTAAACACCATCCATATGGCTTTTTTACTTTCCAGAACATATGTTAATTTACTTTATTTACTTAATGTGTGGTGTGGGAATTAAATTTAGGGGCTTGTGATGCTAGGCAAGTGTGCTTTACCACTGAGCTTCACCCCCAGCTCCAAGCACACTTACTTAAATCTGAATACCACTCTGTCAGATGGTGCCAGATAACAGAGTTTGCTATACAAGTGGATCATTAAAAAATATGAGGAGAACCTCATTGATTCATAGAGCAGCAGAATAAAAAGGATCTCAGAGGTTATTAAGCCCAGTGGTTTCATTTCATTGAGGTGGAAACAGAAGCCCTAAAAGATTAAATGACTTTTCCAAAGTCGCATTTAGCTAATATGAGAGCCAGTTTTCAAATTCACATCTCCCAATTCCCTATCCAGTGCTCTTTCTACTTCATTTATTCAACACTTATTGAGCAGCTACCTTGTGCCAGGTGCTAGAGATATGAAGATGAGTAGGAACTGGCTCCTGCTCTTAAGACTTCACATCAAGAGAAGAGTGTCATGTTAAAACAAACAAGCAAAAGACAAAAAACCCTGCACCATAGTTATTAAGGCTAATGGAGAGGACTATAAGAAAGGAGGGAGTAGCTCAGGACTCTGGGCTGCAGGGTTAGAGAAAGATACCATGCCCAGTCCTTCCGTCCTCCTAACCTTCTACCTTTCTACACCAGATTTCCTTCCTGCCCTAACTGTGCAGGGAACTAAGCTCCAGGTTGCAGAGGGTAAGAACCGAAACCACCCTGTCACCATGCATGAGGCTCTGAGATGAGCAAACTAGTCATAAAGAACAGCAGGTGAAGATGGAGACCCCCTGAGACCAGAGGGATTTCTGGAGTTCTGATGCCAACCAATAATCCTCCTCTTGGATTGGCACTGCTGGAGACAGTGATGATTGTACCCGCCTCCCTCCTCCTCCTGCCTCTGCATCTCTTTTGCAAAGGTGTTGGAGGAATAACCTTCCTCATTTAAGGATGAGGCTCCTCTTTGGTGCTAACTTACCTGCTGGCGATAATCCTGTGTCAAACTAGAGAATACCAACATCATCAGTGCAGGGGACAGGAAGACAGGTTATTTTACCAAATCCTACTCCACTATCATCCTCTTGGTCTTATGGGCTCTGCTAGTATCTTTTCCAATCCCCTATAGTCACAGAAATTTTTCTCATTACAGAGACCCCAGAATCAAATAACTGACTTTGGTATCCCAGAGGCAAAGTAATCATCAGGAGGGCACACCCAGTTTAAAGTAATTTGATTTATTTATAAACAAATGGGAGTAATAATTGAGTCAGCTGAGATTTTTTTTGTACCTTACCATCAAACAGAGGATTTAGCAGTGACATTGGAATAATCTCATTGAAGGACAAGTTTAGCTGGATAGTCTGCATAAGGGGAGACTCAGGGGAAGGGAAGGTTTGGAAATAGGAGGAAAGGGAACCAACAGTTACACCATTAGGTCTTGGAGTGCCAGGCTTACCGTGTTTTTCCTGAATGTGGTGTGCATTATAGATAGTATCTCCTGTGATCCTCCCAGTGAGCCCGTAAGACAGGTCTGACCCTCATTTATGAGTAAGGAAACTACGGCCCATAACAATGTTATCACTTACTCAAGGATTTAGGGCTAGAAAGTAGAGGAGGAGACTGGATTTAAACCAAAGTCCATCTGATCTAAAACAACAAAAACAAACAACAAAAATACTAGTTCTCCAATAATTGGTCTATACACAAGTTATTTTGCTAGCTAGATGTAGACTTACTGAGAATCCGGAATTGGAATTAAGGTGAAATCAATTAATATCTAAATTTTAAAGATACTCTAAACTATAATCTTGACCCATAAAAAATTACATCACTTTCTTCTTGCAAGGATACCAGTAAAACTGTTACTTTTTGGTAGCAATGACAACAGAAGTTTTCAATTACCATTAAAATAACTTCAAGACTTATATTTTATTTTTTTCTTCCTGTAGTCAGGAGCATTTTATCCCTCCAAGCAGAAAATGGGTGAAAAACTGAAATGGCATTTCCACTGTCGTTTCTAGGGAGTGTTCCTATGTTTTTTTATGTTAGCTGTCTGCAAAGATTCAAAGCAAATGAAACTCATTCCCTGAATTTACACTACCACAGATAACATTAAAACCAAATCATGTCTCCTTATGATGCTACGTTGAGACTGAAGGCTAGTTCAGAGTCCAACCCTGGGCCCTTAGATCTAGCAGTGTGAGAGAAAGGGGTCTCTGTGTAACTCTCTTTGAAGCTGAAGATCATAAATGTCAAACAGATCTTAATCTGTAGGGCATCAACGTTGACCCTAGGAGGAGATTGGAGTATTTCCCTGCAAATTACTTTGTGCAGCCTTTAAAGAAATGTTATGTGTACTGGGGTTAAGGGGAATAGCAGGATTGAAGAAGAAGCTTTTCGAAATCCTCCCCAGGGAAGACAAGTCCATAGTCTAGTAACCTCATTGTTTTGCTCATCCCTTGACAGTTTGTGTCCAATTTCTGTTAGAGCCATGTATCTAGTTTTAATGATAAAACTGTACTGTTACTTCAAGTGCTACTTCTCTGGATTACTCATAATAGCTCTACTACTGCATGCCAGTCATTCACAGCCTTAATATCATTCTTATATGGTACTTCTAGTATTTGAGCAGTGGGTCCAAACAGGGAAGTGGCAGGAGATGAAAGAGCTCAGTCAGCAGTTGGTTCCATGGCTGTTGAGACAGTAGGAAAAGTGGAAAGTCCCCACCAAAGTCCCAGAGTTTGCACTTTAGAGCTCCCTGTAGTCCTAAACAAGATCTCAGATACGCAGATAATCCTAAATGCACTATTGCTCCTGAATTTCAGATTTGATGATTCTCATCCAAACCATGATTTAGGAGTTGATGAGAGTGTTAACTCCTGTCTCTAGTGAGTTCAAAGTCCTTTAGAACTCAATCTTCCTAAGTATCAATGTTAATTTATTCCTTCACTGAATTCTGTGCTGAAAGAACATTAATTAAATCATTTACACGCCACTTGGTGTGTGGATTATCTAACTTAAAATGTCTTCTGTGATAGTGCACTAATGTCCCCGCCCCTTAAGTCCTTATGACTTGAAAAAGTGACTGCACCTGTCCATATTACTAATTTGTACCCTTGGGCATTGGGAAGAACAGACAGCATACTAATATTTTAAAGTACCAGTGAAGCAATGAGATGGTATTTTCACTAGACCAAAACAGAGAAAATGAAGACCTGGGCAAATGAGTTTTTCAAGGTCACAGAGTAAGTCTAACATAGCATGCCACCTGATTTAGAGGATAAAGGGTCCTAGGGACGGTCTGATCCACACTTGACTAACGCTGGAAACTGAAGTCCCAAGAAGTGACTTGCCCAAGGTCACACAGCTGGGAAAGGCAGGTCCAGGTTTGGAACTCATACCTTTCCAGATTAGGGTTCTATCTTATTCCACATGCCACATCACATTTTGGCCATGCTGTGATTTTTATCCCGTCTTTTTTTTTTTTTAAACATAGGGTTGGTGAGCTCCATTCATTCATTCACAGACTCCCTCACTCCACTACAAGAACACAGATTACCACAGTGACCTCAGCGGGGAACCAACCCCCAGTTGAGAACCTATCCCCAGTCCACTCCCAGGATCTTTCAGGTCCTGGTGGGTTCGAGAGCAGCATGGTTTCCAGAGTTCGCCTCTTCCCTCCTTTGCCCTCTGCGGCTTCCCTAGTGAAGAGCAGATCTCGTCCTCCTCGTCCTCCTTCCCCCTCCTGCTACAGAGGAGTGGTATGTGCAGGATCAGAGTTCTGGAAAGGTTACACCCGGGTCCTCTCGCCCGCCCGAGTGAAATGTGAGCATACTGGGCAAAGGCTCCTTGCACATAGAAGGACCGAATCCGGGACTCTGCATGCCTCGCTCTTCATCCTCCTGCCGGCGAGCGCTGGAGAAGCGGCCCGTGCCCTCCCCTCCCCCTCCCACCTGTCGCCGCCCCCCACCCTTCCGAAAGGGCCCGGACGCTGCACCTCCCCAGCCCCCATCCAGGCCACATTGCTTCTGGTCAGCGTCACAGCCCAGGCTCCCAAAATAGCCCCGGGCTGGGGCAGAGACTCACCCACTGGAGAACTTTGATGAAGCCCAGCGGCTCCTCCAGCCGCCGCCAGCGCAGCCCCACGAGCAGGCGGTCCACCTGCAGCGACAGAGCCAGCGGGGGTCAAAGTGGCGGGCTGGGAAGGAGCTGGTCCCCCTCCTGCTACTCACCCACGTCGTGCGTAGGGACCGGAGTCAGGGTCAGGCCCGACAGCCGGGTGGAGGGGTGCGGGGAGCGAGCCCGGGGGCGCGCGGGGCGCAGTACCTGCTGGCGCGGCGACTTGTCCGCCGAGCGGCCGGGGCTCTCCGTCGAAGACATGGTGGCGCGGCGGGCCCGGGGCGCAGCGCGGGGGCTCGGCTGCCTCGCCGGGGGGCTGAGGGCGCCGCGCTGGGGCTGGGGGCTGCTGGCTCGCGGCCGTCGGCAGGCCGGGATCCAGGCTGGTGCGGGGTCGCGGGGTCGCGGATGCTCGCGCTCGCCGAGGCCGAGGCAGCCGCTCTGCCCGCCGGCAGCAGAAAGCCCCCGAGTCCGATTCAAACTCCTGTCAAACTCGCAGGCGAAGTTGGCAGGCGGGTCACGTGGAGCCTGCTCCCGCCCCTTCTCGCCCCTCGCTCCGCTCTCAGGGCGCCTTAAAGGGATCCGGGGCCTCCGAGGGCAGTTTGGCCGCGAGAGGGCTCAGGTTCTTTGCCAGAAGCCTCGGGGGCCCTCAGAGCGCGGAGCGCAGCAGAGCCGAGAGCGCAGCTGCTCCACCGCCGGGCGCAGCCGGAACCCTGCCTGGCCTGGAGCGCTGCGACGCGCGGGCGCCTGAGCTTACTTTTCCGCGGTTTCCCGGATTCGGAACCGTTCTGCCCTGGCTTCTCTTCTCTTCCATACCTTACCGCCCAGAACTGGAAAGATTCCCGTACAGCATTATTAGTGTTGCCCGCTAACACACCACTCGCTTGCTTCCAAAATCCTCACGAGCCAGTACAGACGAAAGGGGCACTAGGATATGAAGTGCTCACCTTTTATTCTAAGTAGGCAACAACGGCAAAAGGGGGTATACAGTAATTTAAAAGTTATTAACCTTTAAAAAGTATAAATCCGCCTGGGGATTTAGCTCAGTGGTTAGAGTGCTTACCTTGCAAGCTCAAGGTCCTGAGTTCGATCCCTGGCACCAAAAACAAACAAACAAAAAAACCCACAAAAAATATAAATTCAGTCTTCTTTAAAGTGGCCAACAACGTTTATACCAGTGAAAAACCTTCGAGGTGTGGCGGGCTCATACTGTAGTTTTGTATTGAACTTGACAGAGTTGCATTTTGACGCACTGTAAATCGGTCTTGGTTTTCGAAAAGTATGCAGCAGGAGCCCCGAGTGAGCAGGTGTGAATATCACACATTTATTGTACGGCGGTGTAAAATAAGTAAGTAGCAAAAGGTTAAATGGTTTGCCCAAGGTCGCTGAGTGAGCCAGTGGACAGCGGCTAGGAGGAGAGAAGCAGTCTGCTTCTTAGAGACTGGCTTGTAAATACGAATTCATCTCACCCAAATCTTTCTAGGAGCTCCCTCAACCCCCATCCAGCACTTCAGAATGAAAGCTTTTGAAGAAACACGTGGCTATTAGCATACCTCTAGCGCGGATTATTTACACAACCCGTGCTTCCAGGGGCGGCCCCCAGATGTTGGGGATGCGAGGTCGGGGCAGGCAGCTCAGACCGGGATCCATCCTGCTGGGCCTTAAGGAAACATCTCTAGTGGATTTCCGCAACCTGGACTGAGCAAGGAGCAGCTGATTCCCAATCCTGCTCTTAATCAATTGTTCTGTCATCTTAGGTTCCCGTTCAATGAAAAAGAGATCATTTCTTTCCTACGTACTTCATAAGGCCCTTAGGCAGATTACGTGATGTTTGTAAATGCCCACACCGTGCAAATATGAAATGACACGTATTACCAATATCTACAATAATATGCACATAGAATACAATGTAATCAGAAGAGAATCAGAATAACGCAGCAAAAATCCCCATACCCACCGATTAGCCTTGCTAAACTTTCACAATTATCCTTGTTTGGTTCAAATCCATTTGTAAAAAAGAAATAAAAACTGTATGTAAAACCAAAGCTGTATGTGCATCCTTGTGTCATTTTCTCTTTTCTTCCTAGAAATAACCACTATTACATCCTGAATTTGTTTTTCCATCAGCCTTATACATTTTTCAACACTTTCTTTCTATATTTACAATCTGACTATAGCTAGAAGCAGTACATAGACTCTTCAAACATAGTAATAGTTTTCAGATTGTTTTAAATTTTATCTAAAAATATGCTTTAGGCGATCTTTTTCAACTGGCTTTTTAAAAACTTAATATTGTGCTAATGGGAGTTATCTAGACAGAAGCATGTAGCTTTACAGAATTTCACTTCATACATATAATAGTGTATTTATTTATTCTCACATTGATGGGCATCCGAGTCCAAACATCCACTCTTACAAACAGTGCTAGCTTGAATGAATACACTTCCCAGTGCACACTGCATAGGTTTCTACACAGCACTGAATTTCCAATTGATGTGTGCATGTTTAAACACAAGAAATAAATTATCGCAACCTAATCCATTGTACAAACACGAACAAAACTTTTACAAAAAGTCATATTTTCCAGATTTTGTGAGACCTAAAGTTAATACAATTTGGGGCCTCTTAAAAAGAGGACAAACTTTTTTTTTTTCTTTGAGTTAGGCTCTTACAATGTGTTCCAGGTTGGCCTTGACCTCACTTTGTAGCCCAGACTGACCTCGAACTCGCAGCAATCCTCCTGCTTCAGCCTCCTGAATGCTGGGATTACAGCCCCACCACACCTGGCAGGATACAAAATTCTTAACACAAAATTAGTAACCAGGCCTTGGAAATGAAGGGGCCTGAAGTCTGAGCCTCATTACTTTCAAGATACCCTTCTACTAAGACACACTGAATAGATTTGACAATTCACTTGCAGTGTGTCTGTAATAGCAGCTTGATAGACATCACACTGAATCTAAAAGTGAGCTGGCCAAGGTCATAAAATGCAAACATTTCCAA